>WAAB01017931.1:112446-134509 GCA_013389865.1 Piaya cayana
TTCGAGTTTAGAACTCATCATTATGCAGACTAAAATGCCTGAAATCACTAGACATGGCAATACCTCCTTGCAGTGGTACAAACTGGGGACTGACTGGCTGGGGAACAGCTCTGTGGGAAATGCCCTGGGGTCACGGAGGACAGGGAGCCAAATATGAGCCAGTAACACGCCCTGGAAGCAAAGGTGGACAGAGCAATATCATCCTGGGCTGTAGGAACAGCAGCATGGCCAGGAGACTGGGGGCAATAATTATGCCCTGCACTCCTGCACTCATTAGTCTGCATGGCTCTGCAC
Organism: Piaya cayana; assembly: GCA_013389865.1. Lineage (NCBI taxonomy): Eukaryota > Metazoa > Chordata > Aves > Cuculiformes > Coccyzidae > Piaya > Piaya cayana. The sequence goes on from WAAB01017931.1 coordinate 112,741, forward strand.
GGCTCTGCACTTGTTACTCTGCTTCTAGGATAACTGCATCCAGTTTTGGGCCTCCCAATACAACAAAGGCATCAGTAAAGCAGAGCAAGTCCAGGCGAGATTGCAAAGATGGATGGAGGTTGGATCACTTCTCCTTGCGAGGAAGGAGTTGGATTTGTCTAGCCTGACAAAGAGATGGCTATGGGGGCTTAAAAGCAGCTGGCTGATACCTACAGGTCATCAAGAAAATAGAGACAGGCTCTTCACACGGGTATATGGCAGGAGCATGAGAAGTAAATGGTACACACTGAAACAAAGCTCAACCTCGATATAAGGAAACAACTTTTCACCTTGAGCTGAAAGTCAAGCAGTGATACAGGCTGCCCAATCTCTGTCCTTGGAGGTCTTCAAAACGAGACTGGACTTCCAAGATGACCCAGGTTTGAGCAGATGATTTTACTAGACACCTCCAGAGGTCCCTTCAAACCTGAATTATCCTATAACCTAGTAAACCTAAAACTGGACCAAAAAACCTTGTCCTGGGGATCAGATAGGTTGTCATGGAAGATGCTGTTTTTCCTGATTATAACTACAAGACTCTCATATAAAGGATTAAAAGAACTAATATCAAGGCACAACATAACACGAATACGATGCGCTAGGTATTCAAACTTGCCGACCTTGGCAAGTGACTGACTTCATTACTGGACATATAGAATATATAAGATGACTGTAATTTTATGTGCCTGGGTAGTGAAGTGAGCACGTAGCTGAAAGTATGATGCAGCAGGACTACAAAGAATTAAAGTCTGTATAGGCAAAAGCTGAAATGAACTCAAAACCTGCTTCTTAAGCAGTTTTTAAACCACTGAGAAGAAGTAATTTCACCCCATAGCATCACATGTTGAATAAAGTTTTCTGTCATTCCATAGCAATGTGTTATTTCTCTTCCCACTGTTCAACTTCTTTTGCTCCATAACTTCTGTAGTCTGTTACCCTGTCTTATTATTTTCTCAGCTTGAATTTAATTCCTATTTTTATATTTGGTGTGCCTGCAGGTTCCCTGAATATTCTCTTGTCTCTTCAGTGCACTTAAACACTTTCTGTGGGGTTTTTTATGGCTTTCATAATAGCGTTGTAAGGGCTACATTCACCGCACTTAGAAAATCCACGTCACATCTTTCAATCTGCTGTTATCCCATTGAGTAATACTTGTGCTCCTAAAGGCAAACGTATACTTCTACACTTAAGTGAATAAAAACTGTAGGCATGCCAAGTGCAAAACAACACAATGAGTTAACAACAAAGCACAGCAACAAATAATCAATATGAATGAATCCCTAAATGATCAACTAATGATCTCAGTATAAATAGTTGCTGACAGAGCAATGTTTCCCCGGGGAGAAATGAGACATTTTACATTGGTATTGAACATCGACTTTTCAGAGAGAATCACCACAGGTTTATTTGATAGGTATCTCTGACCTGGCATTATATTAGCAAAATTTAATCTTCAATATCCCTTATGCTCACTCTTCTTCTGAAATATGGTCTCATCTCAGTATGTTGGGTATGGTTATAAAGCATGTCTTACTGAAGTATCTCAAAGCTTTCTCATCATTTTCCCCCTGACTTCCTGCAAGACTTGTTTTGAATCTAATCCTCTCTGATACCTCCTTGCCCTGACAAGACCTCATACCTCTGATTCCAGAATTAAATCCTAGACTACTAGACTACAAAACCAAAAATTCATAATATTCAGTATCTGCACTGATGAAAGTGAGACTAAGACTCTGTTCCACAGTCATTATGAGACCATGACATTTTCTGGCTTGTGCATGGTAGGACAACGACTGTGCAGGTGAAACACAGCATGTGCTTCACAGCTGAAGGGAAAATTAAAAAAGGCAGGCACCTTTGAGGAAGCCATTCTTGCAGCTTTGAGTAGAAAAAGCCAAAACCTGTGCTGTATAAATAACTGTACTACTAAACTACTAATTTAAAAAAAATCTCTCTAAAATTGCCATGTTAGCCACTGCTAGACTATAACATCACATTGCTCATTTTTGTGATGCTAACCTCTACTGCACCACCTGCTTTGAGTTCTGCAGCATCGGTTAGTACAGCCGGCATCAGCTAGGCAGCTGCATTACTTCACTCAAATTCACTGCAATAGATTTTAACAGCATCAGGGGAGCACTACCAGCACCTGTGAGAAATGTTTTCTCAGACCCACCCTAGGTTGTGTTGTGCAGTATGTATTAAAAAACCTACAGGAGAGTGGGGAGGGGCTCTTTGTTAGGGAGTGCAGGGATAGGACAAGGGGGAATGGTTTATAAGATGAAAGAGGGGAGATTCAGATTAGATCTTAGGAAGAATTTTTTTCCTCAGAGGGTGGTGAGGCCCTGGCCCAGGTTCCCCAGAGAAGTGGTGGCTGCCCCATCCCTGGAGGTGTTCTAGGACAGGTTGGATAGGGGTTTTGAGCACCTGATCCAGGTGGCTATCACTGGATGGGCTTTAAGGTTCCTTTTGACCCAAACCATTCTATGAGCCTGAGAAAGAGAAATCCACCCCCTAATCACAACTACAAAACCACACAAAATAAAGCATTCTCTTGGTCTCCTGTTTCTTGCCAAAATTTCAGATTATGTTTGCTCAACTTGGTAGCTAAGCAGAAAGGGTTTTCAGTTTCAAGTGCTAGGCATGTGATGGTATTTTATGAGTTATAGAAACATTAGCCTTCCTCTAGTTTCAAGTGTCAAGGTTTACGGTATGAAAATCCTCAACAGAGACAAAGAGAATTGAACAGACTGAGAATACTGCCCCTTCATATTGAGAGGTAGCTACTTCCATTATCTCCAAGATCTCTGCTAGGCAATACAATAGGTACATTGGCTTTTACTGGAATGAATCTTTGGATTAAGCTTTTATTTTTGACTCAGACAATGTGCAGGCAAACTATACTCAAGTAATTCCACATAAAAAAAAAAAATCTCCCTTTCTTTGTGGCATTTTGCACACAAGCTGGAGCCTTTTGTCCCTAGGCAAACTGTGTCCTTCACCTAATGAATCTCTCACACCTTTGGACTGTGAAAGAGGACACTGCTAGGTTAGTAAGCCATGTCCTAAGTTCCTGGAGCCAGCCTCCTCCATTCCCAGCACTAATGCAAAGTTTTCATATGGAATACGGCCAGATGCTTTTCCCTGAAAAGCGCCTCTCTTCTCAGTGGTAGCATCAGGCGAGCTACCACTACTCTTCACTTTCAGATTGACTGATAGCAGTCAATAGAAATCACTCAATGTGTGACATTTAGAATATGACAGGCGTACTCTAAAATTTAACTACTGGCCCTTAACTGACACCTATTTTCAATGCAAATTTAAGAACAGAACCTTCTGTCATCAGCTAATCTTGCAAGATGCAGAGCTCCCTCACGTTACATTGATTTCAAGTGAATCCGATAGCAGTGACTGGCAGCCAGACGACCTCTGCCTCTCGCAGGTTCTATCTTTGCATTATTTCCCCTTTTTTCAGTCTTAGTTTCCAAACTGCCTAGCAGATTTTATTTCAGTGAAGTCTGGGCAAGACAAAGCCAGCGGTTTTCTGACTCTACAATTAAAAAACAACAAATGCAGCTTAAGAAATCAAATGAAATGCAGGGTGCCACTCATCAAAAACAACTCGGAGACAGGCGGAAAAGAAAATCGATTGATACACAAGATAGCCACTTGAGCAAACTGTTTCATTGAATCCTGATATGCGGAATCAGGGTCAAAAAGACAATTGGACTTTAGAGTGGAAGAAATTACAAATGTGAATGAAAAAGAAACTTCACACGAGCACTTACATTAGCAAAATATCTGACTAATCTGTAGGAAGAAAATAGTTCAAGTTTATATCAATGCCTGAAGAATACTATTTTATACAAACTGTGTTATGTACGCTTATGTAATGCAGAGTAAAGATGACGCTTCTACTGCCAGGTCTAATAAATTTTATTGTATGCCAAAGACAATAAAATTAATAAAATAAAATTGATTCTTTTGTGCATACAAGAGGGATAACCACATAAATTAATCATTTATTTGCCAATGTGTCTTTTATCCTTAAGACACCTACTGTGATGCTTTCTAATAGCAAGAAATTTACCAAAATATTTGTTCTGTGCAAGCTATTTTTCAGGCTCTAATTTTAAATACATACAGGGAATAAAAAAAGCCCCAAACATTTCATTTGCTTAATTAACTGCCAGACCCTTTGGCAATTCAGTCCTTTCTATAGCACAGAAGTGAATATATTATTTTAAGTTTATGCAGAAAACTGAAATTTATCTTAAACCTCATGTGTCTTTAAGGTCAAATAACACTGAAGAATAAATGAGTAATAACATTTTCATGTGCAGCATATGCAGTAAGATGTAGTGCGAGCATGCTATCCTCATAATTACTCTCTGTCATTCAACTTTTATTTTTCTTCTATCCTCGTTCACATGATTTGAGTAGATAAAATAGTACCGATACTTTAAAAGTTGTCAGCATTTATCTCAAGATACTGTTTTCAAGTGGAGCATCTTTAAATTGCAGCTTTGAATTTCCACAGGAAATAGCAGCTCTATTTTTTTCCCCACAGGACAGTCTAAGTACTTTAAATTACCAGATTTTTAACATACTGACATGTTGGTGGTCAGATGTTCTTCGATGCTCAAAGTTAGATTGGCAGAAATCAGAGCAGTGTAGGGGCTTACAAAAATGTGGTATTTATATTTGGCAGGAGTTACTTTGTGAAAAACACAAGGTGACTCTCTTTTTCATCTCCTTCTTTCTTATTTTTTGTATTTTTTCCCCTACAAGTTTGGCATGAATCTAAAGAACTAAAAACCAATTTAACATGACAAATGCTTTCATCGCTCCCATAACCTCTGAAGTGAACACTCTGACAAAGACAATATGTGCGGTATATGCTTTCCTTTTGACACTTTATAAATTACTTCCTTGTAACTGAGTTTTACCACCAGCCCGATATCTTCGGGATGCCCTGATCTGAATGGTGGGTTCTACATCCTTCATATGTCACCCTGGGATAAAAGGGATAACTCTTGGGCTTTGTGAGACCTTGTATGTCTCGGATTGTAGGATGGTTTTATTCATATGCCAGAATACACCAAGCCATTGTGCAAAACTATGAAATTATACTCTGCATTTCCTTTACATCTGGCTGCTGAAGGAACAGGATAAAACCAAGCAGAAAATGAAGAAGCCTGGCTTTAAATATGCAGACAATGTTTTGTAAGGAAAAAGTTAACTGAAGTGAATTTTTCCTATTCTCTGCTATTACAAATAGTATAACACTCAGCCACGGAAACAGACCCGCAGGACTTTTTTTTTCCCCAGACAGCAGTCAGGACAAGTTTCAGAGGAAAATCTAGAAAACTCAGATAACGATGGTCCTGACTGGCCTATAGAGTAAGAGTTTATCTGAATAGCCAAGCTCTGATGGCATTTCATGATGTAAACCATCAATCTATGCATAGCTTAAAAAAGGAAATAAAACCAAAGTTTTCTTTTAACAAGACATATTGTCATTATTTTGACATGTTTAATTTACTAAAATCTCAGTAGTATCTTTATTTAATATCAATTATGCAGTGTGGCAAAAAGTTCCAAAGGTTATTATGCACTATGAATTTATTTTTAAGGCTTTAAACATCCTGTCTTTCATTTCATTCATTTTAGTTTTATTTGTCTGTTATCAGAAATACAATAGGAAAGTCTAGAAAAAAATTTTAATATGTATTTTCTATCTGTTATGATACTTTTCTCCCTTGCCTCTTTAAATCGGGCCTCCTGAGAAATATTTTCATGCTATCCACAACCTTTGGCAGTTCTCTGGAAGTCCCATGTTTAAACATGTCGACAGTAAGTTTTCAATGATTTATCTATATCAATTCCGACATCTCTTTTATTATAGGACAATTCATTTAGAAATCCTGAAGACTAGAAGAACTTCAAAGTGTTCTTTCAATGTAATTTACCTCATATTTACCAGCACTGCATTTCTCATTTAGTCCTGCAATAGTCTTGATTAGCATTGATCATCTTCACACAGCCTAAGATATATTGACAAATCTAAGCAGCAGAACCATTTGCTGCAAATTTTGATGACTTTTTTCATAATTATTATTTCTAGCTAATGTAAACCTGGTGATATAACCTCTACCATAGTGGAGAGTAAAATTTTTTCTTTGTGGACGTGTATGGCAGAAAAAGATTACCAGCATCTTTAAAGCCTCTCCTCTGCTTCAAGTTCTGACAGTAGAATACATCAAGAGGAGTTACTGCAGTATGGAGCATTGCCCTTCCTCCTGCACTTCTTGAAGGAACTTAACATCTGTCTTCATCCCAAGACTGACAGCTCTCCTGGTAGATGAACGCCTCTCACTTTCCCACTGTCTCAATGATTAGGACAGAATTGGGATTTTGGTCTGATCTGAACATTATCCTGGTTGCCCCGTTTGAAAACAGAAACCCATTTTTCCTCCTGACAGAATAAGGCAGAGTTAGTTTGTTTTCACAGCAACTCAGGGATTAGTAGGTCAGGAGCTCCAAACAAGCTGCAGAAGAGTGGGACAGCTGCTATTTGGCATTGCTGCCCTTTCCCCAGGAGAGAGGATATTTAGTTTTCCCAAGATTCAAGTTCTGCACATGCATAGGAGAAGGTAACCCTCAAGAGAATTACAGAACAAGGAGAAGTTCTTAAGGATTTCTTTTTCTTTTTTTTTTTAATAATAAAGAAATGATTTAGCATCTTAAGTACCGAGCACCTTAAGCCATATTATTGGAGAACAGACCATTCCAGTGATTTGATGGGTGGATTAGCTTATAACTGATCGTCTTACATCTTGATGCTCTTTGCCATATGGAATAAAACATACAAGTTTTGCTGAGACTGGAGGAATTTCACTAATGAGAGACCTAACTAACGCACATCTATTTTACCTTTCTGCTGGATGATGCACCTAAGGCAATGCAACTTCTTTATTGTTTTCTTTTCTCTTCTCTCTTTTCCATCACTTTAAATTATGATCACAGTGGATCCATCAAATTTATTCACAGAATTAATTGCAGCTGTTTTCTGCTTTTGACAACTAGTCCTCAATGTACTTACTCTATACTGTGTATGGCATGATGCTTGTCAGGTACCTTTTCATTACTTAATCCTTGAGGCAACACTTTCTTCCCCAAACCTGTTTTCTGGCATTCACAAGCCAACTCTACAGCACTCATAATCCTTTAGTCAGGAAAGATGATCTCAAAAACTTCTGTCAAAATGGATCACTTCTGTCATTACTTGAAATGATAGATCATTCACAAATTATTAAGAGTCAATGGATTGCCTTGCGTTCTCACTTGTCTTAGATACTATATAAAAATGTATAAAGCAATAACCATGTTGCAAAGCTTTTAGATTGCAGTAACCTAAATAACACAGAAAAATACATTTCATAACCCATCACTTCAAAGTTGTGCACATGATTAAAATATTCAACTCGCAGTGTATCATTTGCCATGTGCATAATCACTCAAACAGAAAGCTGTTGTACGATAACTGTCAAGTTCAATAAATCATGCGCTTCCCAATCGTTTTATTTATATATCAGACTAAGGCTGTTATTCTTCTGAGGTCTTCTGCAGAACAAATATAGAATGACACAGGAATATAGAAAGCTCTGTAGTATCGAATATGCTGGGATGTAGACCTGGCCTGAAGAGACAGCAGCAATAAGGTAGCCAGTCAGCTCTCTCTCATGACTGTATATATTTACACATGGAAACTGTCTATCCTGTTGAATCAGATTATATGGGACTGAAAAAAAAACCCCACCAAGCCCAACCCAAATGCACTCATTCTCTTCAAATGGGGAGCACAGTGAGAAAATCCAGTGCATCTTTAAAAGGCTTTTGAACACTGTATATAAGAAGAGTTTCAGAGATTATTTCTAACCCCACAGAATAAGTCTGGAAAGTATAAACACAAAATGTCAACAATCTACCATAATTATGCCATTTACTCAGAGAAACTAGAGTTTGAGCAGCATGTCCTTGTCATCGATGAATGCACTGTAAAAGGTACAAACAGCTAGTTTGTGTGGACACTGAGTAAAACCTCTTAAACAAAAGACAATGAAGGTGATACTTGATAGGGGCAGGAGGTAGTCAGAAATGAATTAAATTAAGAAAGACAAAATAACAGGAGCATGTTAAAAAGTCTTGGAAGACCACAGAAAGCATAAGAATCTGGTGTGGTCCTTACTAATATGTTAATAATGGGAAATAAGCGCAGCACCTAAAGCTTCCTTTCTATACAAAACTATCTAGATCTAACACCATCAGGAACTCAGACACACAGAAGGATATGGTCTAAGACTTATTAATCAGATTTTGAACTTCTTTTGAAAGGCAACATGTGATGGTAATATCTGAATTCAAATGTCAGTGGGTTCCATAATTTACATGGATCACTGCCTATAACATTGTTTTCCAATTTTTTTTTAAACGTATGAGAGTATATTAAAAAAAAATCCCTGTATCACCCTCTGTTTGGACAATCTGTGACAGCTGCATATCTGACACCTAAAGTTAACTGCACATTGAGAATCCTGCATGGATTTCTTGTTTCAACTGCTTTTATGACAGTGGGCAGGACTTGAACATTTTATTTTTCCTCATTAATCAGCATAAAGAATAGGAATTTTCTTTGCTCAGTGAGAACACACATTTGGGAAATGAATCAACCATCCTTTTATCTGCTGAATTTTCATTTACTGATATAGCCATGCTATTTGACAGAGAAAACACAGCCTTACCTATGAAATATGCTAGCAGGATGGCAAGCAGGACTGCAGCAGCAATAGCCGATAAAGCAGCACATTTCCAGCTACAATACTTGGAGGGTTTTTTCAGCTTGAACGCATTCCTGGAGAATGTATTTCTAGGTAACAGTCTGGGAGGTGGAGTATAAACTGTTCCTGAGGTCAACGGGTAACCAGGGGAAGAACTACTGAACAGCGGAGTAGTTCCAGAAGATGTCTTAAACAAGAAATGCCTGAAAAACATAAAATGGAACATAGTTGAAAATGGCAAGTCTTGTACATAAGAAAGAATATCTCCTATTCCTCTTCCATTCCAGCTGTCATAATGTGTTAAATTCAATTACATTGAAAAAGGATTTTGTATGAAGAAATGAGGAGATGAAAACTGTTGTAGTCTTTTTGCTATTAGAGCTTAACAACTGTCATTAAAACAGTGTCAGGATAATTTGTATCAGGATAACTTCTGTCAGGATATATGCTTAACCCTTTCTGTAATCAGATGCAATGTGACCAGACATTAACTGAAACACCAGTGTGACTGATGAAGTGTCTTTGAGTACCAGCTGAGATTGCGCCTAATTGTTAGCACAAGCAATCTAGTAGCAAAGCTCAAATTCAGAAGTGGCATCACTATCGGTTCCTTTTTGCCTGTGTTTGATTAGGACAAAGCAACCAATTCCACTACAATATCTGTAACATCTATTAGTAAAACCGAATACTTCATGAGAAAACATCCTTTCTGAGTTCACAGGTTTATGATCTCCCTGTGGACTCCACTAGCCAACAAATATTCTAAGAAAAAAAAAAATATGAGCCTCGTTAACACTCTTGGCAAAAGCTGACAACCATACCATGAAAAACGTATTAAGCAAAAGCCATAGTATTGCAAGAAGAGATCTTGCCAGAGTTAGAATTAATGCTTGGTTTTTTTAATGGTATGCAAGTTTAGTTTGAATAACTAAGACAATCACCAAAATCACAAGACTCAGCAGAAAAAGAAAAAAAAAATAAAGAGGACTTTAACTGTCCATGGATTTGTTAAGAAGAAAATAAGGAATAACATAAACTACATAACAAATTCTCAAGAAATGCTTCCAACGATGGACAAAGCAAACTAGAAGACTTGCTTCTCTAGATTAAGTGGCTACAAGCAAGCTCCCAGTAACTGATAAGAAGAGAAGCACAGGGTAAAGGCAGTGGGCTTCAAGAAAGACACTTGTTTTGAGACAAAAAGCTTTGAAGATCTGTTTCATACCCTATCCTTCCCTTCACAGTTGTGAAAAACAAGTGCTCCTTGGAATCAGTGAGACTGCAGATACTCGGTAATCTCCAAAATCAACAAAAAACTTGGCCTAAAACAACCCAAGATTACTTCTGATGTAAAAAAGATTAACATTCTTATCATACCAGAATCTAGTAAGTCACTCTCAAACTACCTGTTAGAACTTTCAAATCAATCTCACTCACTGTTTATCATAACAATGATTTGGAATTTTGAAATTAAAACTTATTTCCTAATGACGTTTTCCAATCCATCGTCATACATGTGAATACTCCCAAGCACAGAGTATACTGTATACTTATAATACAGAATAACCAATTGATTTTAAAGAGCATATAAGCGTGGATTTGTAATTAGGTCCAGAGAATAATAAATTGCCTAGAATTTACATATAGGTAGGAAGCAGTAAAAGGAAGATGGGCTCGGTTTCCCAGTTTTATGATTAAACATTCACATTTGAAGACAGTCCTTGAAAATATGCTCTTTTTTTTTAAACTCAGTCATTGATAAACTCTATCAGCAAACATGAAAAATAATGAAATGTGATACTGCCTTTGTTGTCTTTTTTTTCCTACCTCACACATGTCCTGGACAAGAATGATCAAAATTTAGTTTTCCTTGGAAAATATTTCAGTCACCTAAGATAGTAATAGTATTCACTTCCACAGCCTTTTCTTGGTGCTCTGGAGGTACTGCAGGAAGAACTTCAGAGACACAAGTACACAACCAGACAAGGATATCAAAGCCTAACTAATGCAAGCAGATTAATTCTGTGGCTTGGTTTATTTTTTATTGATGCAGTGTTTGGAAAACAAAGAAAGAATTACAATAAAAACAAATATTCTAACCAGTTACTTAACAGAAAACTGGTACCATTTTATTCAAATAACATTGCTCTTCTTTTTTTCCTCATCAGTGAGGCTCATTAGGTGTTAGAATCATTTGATTTCTGCATATTGTATGTGATATATGAGAAACACAGTAAAGGCAAGTGCTAAAAGGGTTTCCCCCTCTAAACGACCTAGCCTTTTAAATTAAACACCACACCTTCCAGTGAAAAAAAAGGAAGAAATAATGAAAGTTTGATTTCATGAACACTTCATTTTAAATGTTTCTTTACTTTGCAACAATTCAATTAAAATAACTGACGTTATCAGGCTGGTTGCGTTACACTGGATCTATTGGAACTTCTGTTCCTTTTGTCTGATTAAAAACTGATTAACACTTGTTAGCAGAAGCAGTCTTAGTCCTTTCTGCTTTCTCTCCAGTGTTGGGAACACAATACCACTTCCATGGTAGGAACTAGGGATTGACGTGTTCTGGGGAGGAAGGAAGAAATGGGAGGAAGGAAGAAATAGGAGGAGGGGATCTGCCAAGATAAAAGCAGGTAGGAAGGCTTATCTCTCTCATTCAGGCTAACTCTGCATCAGTCTCAGCCCAAGTCCTCAGAGCACGAGCAGCCCTTTAAGGTTTGGACCAAAGTGTCTACAATGAACAGTTCTTACAGTTCTTTCCTGTTTCCTGCCCAAAATCAGACCTCACAGAATCAAAGTGGAAAATGCAGTCCTCGTCACTGCCTTTATCTGAAATGTCAAGGTGTTTTAACCCAGAAATTTTACGCCCCCTTTAGTGGAGAAGGTAGCTACAGTACCAAGAGAAATTTTAATATAAAGCATTGTTAAAGTAAACTCAGATATATAATGAAACTCTGCTCCCATTAAAAATGAATTAATCAATATCTAGATATACTTTAATAGAATGTGTCAATCATACAGTGTTTCATGCGAAAAGAAAAAAAAAATTGGGTAGTTCCACTGTGATCCACTTTGAGATACATAAAGTACATAAAGAAAACCAAAATACTTATCCATACAAGCATAATCTCTAGTATATTGTTAAAACTGATCAGAACTTGATAGAAGTAAAAAAAGGCTGGTCGCAATGTATAGGTGGAATGGTGTCATTCTCAAAGAAGAAAGGGAACACGTAATTGGATAAACTGCAAATTTCATCACACCTGCAAACGGCAACCATTAGAAGACAGCACACCAAGTTAAAGGACATTTGTAGGATATTTATGCCTTAAAATTCTTCAAAAAATCATTTCACTAAAGATACCCACCAAGCCCTTTTGGAAAACTGGCACTGCATTCAGAAGTGGGAGACAGGATGACCAGAAATACCTTATGTTATACTACAGCGCACCAGAAGGACTGAGAACATGAAGGACAACGCTTGGACCCCCAGAGTTTTAAGTCTAGATTCAGCTACTAATGGAAATAAATTGACTTGTCTCAACTCTATCCCTAAACGCAATGATCTATAGCTATATTTTTATGTGGGATTTGACATGCTCTGGTACAACCAATTGTCTGTGGGCCCAAGATGCACAGAGAGAACACAAGCATTTATCAACATTAATTACAGTCTCACAGTGGTAGGACTGGGAGGTACTGTACAAGGACTGCTCAGCAAAAGAAATGATCTTATGTGTACCCATTCACTTAATTCCAAATACATTTCACATTAAAATTAAAAAACTGTATATTCTCTGTCTTACATCTATCAAACATATTTGCTTTTTAAGCAAAAATTTGTGTTTAGGCTTTAAAAAAAAACCCCAAACAAAACAAGGCACATTTGCTTAAGACTAAATTTGCTAAGTCTCAGCCCAGTCTCCCTAATTTCTGTGCCTCATAAAGAAATTCCTTTAGTGGAAAACTTGCTGGAGCTGGCATGTTGCTGGCAGAAAATAAGTTAACCTTGTATCTTGCTCAGTGCTCTCCTCTGTTGCTGCAGCTGTCTGGGGTGTAAGACGCAGCACCCTTTTGTTTTAAGCAGCGTGTGTTGCTGACACGCTGGATCACAGATTGGGACCTCATCACTGATGCCGGCAGAAAGGTGACATCTATGAAAGTTGAGCTTGCAAGGGGACACTTGTCCACAGTTCTGTGGACTAATGGTAAATGGAAAAAGCTATATTTTGCTTTCTTCATTAATTCAGAGCTCTCTATAGCACTTCTTTTCCCACAGGTCAAAAGGACCTCTGGTGTTCAGGGAATAGTGGTCTGACAGAGACTGTATTAACTTCCCTATTCTTTGAGAGAACAATCTTTTTTCCCCCCTCCTTTACGGCCAGATTGTCACGGCAGCACAATGCAAGAATCAGCTGAGGGGAAAAAAATGGTTTTTGTGATGAAAAAATCTAATAGAAAGGAAGAACAAGATATTTTCTAACATAAATTGCTTCTTTCCCTCCTTATACTATCTTAAACTTATTCTTTATGAAAAAAAGAAATAGAGACCCCTAATGCCTAAATGGGGGTTTTTTTCAGAGTTTTTTTTCCCACAAGTTTTAATAGTAATTAATTAACACAAAGATCCATATCAAGAGTACAGCAGCTACTCAATTCAGTCATTCTAAGACTTAAAAAATATCTTCAAGCTGTAGTAAAATCACATCTGCCTATAATGGCCCTTGGACATTTATTTTTAGCAGAAAGAAACAATGAAGTGTAGAATGTAACGTGTCGGCTTTCAGTTGGGGGGAGAGGGAACCCCCTTCTTCCAAGTCCTCCAAAAAAAGCAGCCGTGAGTCATTTTACGTGAAGTTCTGTAGCAGTTTTCTAAATTCTATACAAAAAGAAACCAAGATTGAAGAAAACTACAAGCTGTTCTTATGCCTTTTATGCTAAAATGTACTCTGAGCATTAGAGCTGGTCCAAACGCTTTGGTCGCCTGCATAAAGGTGTCTCAGTCTTTCCCCAGATGAGATTTAATTGCATGCTCTTGCTCTGAGGTTCCTGCAGAGAAACACTGGATTATCAGCTGGGTTTACGCAGCTGAGGGCTCCCTGATGTGGTAAAATTGCTGAGAAGTCTCTGCTCTTTTTAATGTCTAGAGCACAGGGACTTAGATAGGACCCAAATGCACTGAAGTTAGCAATAAAGGTTTAAAATGTTATCTAGAAAGGTTTAAATTTTATAGTTACAAGAAATTGTCTCAATCATGTCAGACCCACAGTCTAAAACTCAGTGAGGTAGGTTTTTCAGTGGAAAGCTGTTAAAAATACACATAACTACTGTTAAAAATACACATAAACAATCCATCCATTTTAGGCAGGTGTGCCTGTGTGGACCCTCACACCCTCCTGCAAAGAGGGGACCAGCCCTCATGAGAACACGCGACTGCAGTGGTTTTCAGCCGGCTGCAGATCATCAATTTGTAACTAACTGTGCCTGGTGCAGGAACTAAGGACACTCTAGTAGGCACAGAAACAATAATTCAGAATAACACATCAGTACCAGTGGGACACTTTTATCCACTGTAACATAACTCTGAAACTCGCAGCAGCCCCCAACGTCCAGCACAGCTCTAATACCAGCTCCCCAGCTCTTGAAAGGTTCACGATTCCTTAAAGGGTGGGTTCTTCGCCTCCCCAGGCAAAGTCTTCTAACAAACGCAGAGTGTTAAGCGGAGCGTCACCACTGTCGCCTTCAGTACCAGACTAGCTTGTCACTGCCATCTCCGCGCTCTTAACAAAGACACAGTTGGACACATGAAAGCAGAGTAATTGAAAGCTGTCTGACAGGAAGGTAGTGCGTTGTACAAAAAGGCAGGTGCCAGCCTTTGGGCAGCCTGATCTGTCACATTATTAAACAAAACCAAACAAGCAATGTTCACAAAGATGTAATTTAAAATAGAGTAGGTAAAAAAAGGCAAAATAACTGTGTTGTACCACAGCTGCAGGGATAGCTGTGTACGAATACCTCTTTAGAGGACATTCTGCTTTTCATTTGGAAGATGTTGAGATACCGTTGGATAGTATTTTATAACATTCTCTCTCTAATCTGCAGTGCATCACCCTCTGGGGGCTCTCGTCTGGCTCTGGCACATCCCAAAGGCACAGCCTTGGCTCAGCCTGCTCAGAAAGCTGCTGGGATGTGACAGAGACCTGCGAGAGGCTGTAGAATAATAAGGTGAAAAATATGGAAAGAGGAAGGATTGCTGAGATGGATCATTAGCAGATCAAGAATTTGAGAAGGAGAACACCAATATGAAAAGGCATAAAATCAGGAAGGGGAAAACACAGGGGGACTCGCAAGGATTCATTGGGAGGAACAGTTGGGGTGATAAAGCTGGTGGCACACGGCAGCTCAGTGACCCCAGGGAGCTACAGGAGCCACCTCTCACCTTGACTGGTGCCTGTATGGCCAAAAAAGATTCTGAGTGCCCACCTAGAGGTGGTAAGCACGCTCACTCAGCCTGTCAGCTCAAATCCTAGTCACCTGCAGTTTGAGTTAGCCAGTACAGAAATGCTTTAGCCTTTAAATTTATGCATATCTTTCTCGCACTACTGTTCATTCTCCATGAACGCGGTAATGAAACTGCTGATTAATGGCTAGCAAAAAGTAAGGAATATAAACACAAAAATATCAATTACTTGCATATGTACTTACATTGAATGGGAACAGGATCAATAATGCAGATACAGAAGGATTAGGCAGCTCTGAAACAGGTCAAACTATTAGACCTTTCCCTTCTAAAGTAGAAAAAATGTGTCATTTCTACTGTAACGTTCCGAGGAGTAAGTTGCATAGTGCAGTCAAAGTGATGAAATCCAATAATGCCTACATTTGTTATTCTGGTAATGAAGATAATGACAACAGTATTTTTGCATTACAATGGGTCCATTCATTTTTGGCTTTCTGCATCAATTAATGAACATAATTTCAAAACACTCCTGGTTTAAAAGGCATACATGCAACCTCTTTACTATCTCTTAATTCAACTACTCACTCAGCAAGAAAAAGAGAGCAAGTCCTAGCAACAATGCTATTTCAAGTCTATAAATAATAGAGTACAAATAATAGAATAATAAACTCGAATATCTAAAATATTTTTGTTATCAGTCTACATGTAAACTTAAAAAAAAGAATCCTAAATCACATCATTTGAAATGAGTTTTTTAAAAAAAAATAAAAGCTAGCCCCCTAACCATACCTGTCTCGCCCTGTACAGTCACACATGCTTCCTCCTCACTCTGCAAAAACCTGAACTTAAAAATGCAAACCAAGATCGTGAAAACACGCAATTATCTGCAATCTGTAAAAGCTTCTTGGGGTTAAGAGTGTGTGAGTAGGAGTACATCTAGACTGATTTTATAAAACATTATTACATATCCTGCTTTTGTAGTGTTTTTCTTCACCCTTTCTCCCCTCCTATCAGAGTCTGTACTCGTTATGAAAACAATACTACTGGAGCCTGCTAAAAATGACTTCTCTACAATGTTTAAGATTTACCCAAATACATGGCCCAGACATGTGAATTCCTTGGGGATGCTTTTGACTGTGCTTTACTGGACTCTTGGAACTATGTTCGAATTTTAGATTGGTCCAGAATCTATCTATGCAGATGCCATTTATTCAGAAAGTTCATCCAACCTTCACATGCAGGAACAAGAGAATGGAGCAGTCAGTTCTTGCCCCAGCCTTCCGACTCAGAGGAGTAAACTGCTGTAGCACATGTGCCTGGACTTGTATAATTTAAGAGGTAAGAGAAAGGCACATGAGATAATGCAAAATCAGAGTAAGGAGTTATTTCACAGTTCCGAGTAGTTGTTTGTTATGCTGAATATATCCTAGAAATTTGCATTAACCAATGAAAAAGAAATTTTGTCTCACTACTCTATTCCAGAACATTTTATATCCTGTATAAAGATATCAAAATATTGAGACATTATTAAAACTAGGTAGAAAATTGTGGAAAGCAGGTGTAAATTGGAACTTCTACACATTCAGAAACTTCAAGTTTGCTTATTCAGCTGAGACGTTCAGCAGCTGATCTTGACACTCTAGTATGGTGCAGCATCTGAATTTAGTATTAACAACATTGTAAGCATCCAAATTTAGTATTAACATTTCAGCTATTTAATTTCTTTCCTAAGAATACTTAACACCAACAACAGACACACAGAAAAAAACCCCAAACAACAAGCTCCAAATTCTCAGCAGTAAATCCTGCTCCTAACTTATTCTGTTCTTGGTTTTTTTTTGCCTCTACTACCCTAGTCCACGTAGAGCCACTGGGTGCTGCACTCACTCCCTTCAGTGCCTGCTGTGCTTCAGCTACAAAAATGTGAATCCCAGATGTTTCCCTGCTCTGATGTGCCATGATTTTCAGTTCATGCATTGCATTGGGACAGTCTAGAACACAGCTCACAGTGCTACTTGATCCATTAATTTCCCATTTCTGTCCTCCTAGCTCTCTGTCCTCAGGTTCACTCAGAGTGACTGCGTTAGAATCAGACTGGCAAAGTAAGAAAGGCAGTCGAAGCACCAATGTTGTCAAGAGCAACATGGGTGTTTTTTTAAGTCTAATTTTCTGATTGCTTAACCTTTAAACTGAACTTTGTTTAATGACCCCAGATTTGGACCAGTACTTTTCTATTACAGCACACAAGACCTAAAGAAATTGATTTCATCATCGCCAGAAGCGTGACCATCATCCTTTCTCCTGAAATACAGGAGAAGTGTCTTTCTTGATGACCCTTGTGAGCAAGCTCTAAGAGGTTATAGACATACGTACAAAATTATCTTTACAATTAAAAGATTTGGACAGAAACATATTTCAAATTATGAGACTAATTATATGAGCCTAAAGAAGAAGACTAATTTCTATGTAACTAGTCTTCTGTTATAATTTCTATTAATTATCATGGTACCAGCTAAATTAATGTCAATATAAATTACCAGAACAGGTTAGGTGATCTCAGTTAAACACCCTCTATGAAAGCTCTTCTGTCATCCTCACTTATGAGTCACTCCGGTTTTGCCTGGTGCCTGCAGAAGGCCCTGTGTGACGCTCCCGTACCAGAGAGGGCTCTGACAGTGCAAAGAGTGATGCAAGCCTTCCTTGCAGAGCCGTACTTTTCTCCTTGTGCCCTCAAAGCATTTCAAGCTTTAAAGCACAGTGCTGCCTCTCTAGCTGTCTGGAAGTAATGAGACCCACACCGGGATGTTCAAAGGTAGTGTTTTCATCATTCATCCTCTTCGAAAGCAATGATTAAAGCAGCAAGGAAGGAACACCTCTTAACTGGAAAACGTAGAAACCAGCACTTTGGAAAGGAGGAGGAGGAGATGGTTTGAAACAGACTGCAAGAGGACAATAAAAGTTAAAGAGCATTAAACAGTAGCTCTGAGCCTAAAGGTAAAGCAGCTAAGTACTGCAGAAATGAACCATAAAAATAGCACCATAAAAATGCTACGGCGATACATTACTGCATCCTTAGTTAAAGATATTTCAACCCTTCCATTACAGACCCTTTTTTCAAAGAAAATGGAACAATTACTTGGCCAGCCTGAGGGCCTGTTGCAGCCATAAAGAATAATCAGACGAGGGAAGATATAGGCAATATTTGTTTGTCTCGAACCAGAAACAAGCACGCTAAAATCTAGTGCACATCACTGGAATTGTTCAAAGTCAGGTTGGTCAGGGCTTTGAGCAATCTGATCAAGAGAAAGATGTCCCTGTCCATGGCAGGGGTGTTAGACTAGATATCTTTACCGATCCCTTCCAAGTCAAAACATTCTACTACGTGATTCTATGAGTCTAAAAAAGTGTAAATAGCAGCTCTGTTTAAGTAACAGGCAATCCTGTTACTCCACTAAAAGCAACAAGCTACTGCAATACAGGTAAATATAATTATGTAAAAAATACAGAACAATAAAGGGTATATGGGATAGAGATGCCCAAAGACGGTACGTGAAAACATGTTCAAGCAGTATAATCCTGCTTTACATTACAAATTAAAAGCCCCAAATGTGATTACTGTGTTCCACCCCCCCAGTGAAACAAGAGATGAAGAAAGGATATATTTGGAAAATGTGCTGTCTCCAAACAGTCTGAATTTAGCCCAGGCTGCCTAAGACAGCAAAGGACAAGGGGGTAGGAAAAAACTTTCTTACCAAGAAAAATATAACAACATGCAGATAGACACACATTGTATTATTCAATTATTTTAGCACTCAGTACTGTTATATAAACAGCTGTCTGGAATCTAAATTGTGATCAGTTTTGTAGCGCTGACACAAAGCATTCCCTTCAGACAGCTCAGGTACCACTTTTTGTTTCATAATCAGTGATGTCACCATTTGCATGTGATTTCCAGTTGAGAAGGGAATCTACTGAAGGTAACCGAAAGGTGAAAAGCAAAAGTTGTGAAACTCTCTCCTGATAAAGCAGGTGCTGACAGTGCTGGCTTTGCCTCCTGAGCTTTCCACTAACGAGATGAATAAACAACCACAAAAAAAAAAAAAAATTAGTGCTCTGTGAAGAGGCTCTATAAGAGGGATCCGTGTTTCACAACAAGGTAAAGCTATAAAAATAAAGGTTGAACTGAAAAGTTAGCAAAAAGGTGTCATTTGTTTTTGTGGCTACTGGCATTAATGTGGATGAAATAGCAGTTTTAAAGTGAAAGAATTACAGGCTAATTCTGAAAGTCTCCAATGATTCTGCAGGCATCAATTTTAGCAAAAGTCGCTGCAAATAAGAAAAAAAAAACCCCAAAAACCTCCACAACCCATCATCTTCTGAGTTAATATTCTTGTGATGAAACTTGCCATCAAGTCCTGTCAGGTGTGTAATTTCAGAAAAGAAGAAAAATTGATCCTGAAGCAACTCTGGAATAGTCTTAGAACACAGCAAGCCTGTCAGGATGTTTTCTAATATCTTAATGCTTGCCTGTGACAAACCTATCCACAGAAAAGCTCCAATTAACTGCTGGGCATCTCGCAACCTCCAAAGATAACAGTATTCACAAAGCAACCTTTTGTCATCGACATGAAGGTGTATCTATTCCCAGAGGTTTCATGATTAAAAAAAAATATAGAGAAAACCCATAGTTAGTAATGGAATTTATAGTTTCCACTGGCAAGGAATAAGCATAAAACCAGACAGCAGAATAAAACCAGCCAGACAAATGCCCCGTCCTGTGTCTCAGGGATGCCACTATTATGACAATGAATACTTCTGTGAAAATTCCACAGAAATCCTTCCATATAAAGTGCTTAGTAAATTGGGACAATTTGAAGCCATCAGAAATGCCACATTTCGGGCACTGCTGTACCCAAGAATATCTTCATATGGAAGCAGATATACAAGCAAGAGTAGGGTTTCCAGGCTAGAATTAGAAGTACATTATAGTCCTGTGGGAAGCGCATCACACAGCAACAATTAGTCTGGGCTGAACAGGACCAAGATTTTAATCTTGTAGCTCTTAGTAATAAATACCAAATGTAGGATGCCAAACCAAGCTCCTATGTAGTAGCAGATGCCTTCACTGAAGCAGCAGTTAAGAACAGAGCTTTACAGTTAATTTTTTCTTTCTTTATTTCCCCCCCAAATTAGCTGCAGTAAGTTAAAGAATCCCTTTCCTTTGTCTTTTGGGACATCACAGGCTTCAGATAACTCTTATTTCCTTTTCAGCCCCCTCCTCACTTCTTCACAGCACCCACGTTATCACTCCAGCAAAGCAGGGCAATGCGAATGGAGTCCCTTGTAAGAGTGCCAACACTGGACACACGCTGCCTGCTCTTTGCTGTCACATTTTTTTTTCCTCCATGGTGCTACAACCACCAATTAATTGCTGAATAATAAAAGCCTGGGTGTTGTAAACTTCAATCCAGCTACACCAACTCCTCCCAGAGCTCCAAACCAGAAGGAAGTCTTTAATCAACCTCTGAGAGGGGCTGGGCTGAGACTGCAAGATGCTGCAACTGTACCATACCTAGCTACACTGGCTGTAATCCAGCTGAGCCACTTCAAATTCCCGGAAAGCTGCAATTGAAACATAACATCTTAGAAACTGTGGCAAGCAGGCAGCTAAAGCCATGGTACGAGCCAGTGTTACAAGCAGCCCACCTCCTCTACCTGTACACTGTTTTTATAGCTATCTGTGCCAGACAAGAACACCCAACTATTCCAATCACTTTTTTCAGCAATCCCTTTTTTCACTACCACAACGACTAATTTTAACTTCTGGGAGATCAGCCCTGCCAGCTCTGCTATTTAAAGTGCAAGTTAAATATGTTTGACATTCCATAACCCAAATGACAACAAACCAGAATATTTATAACTGCAGCACGTCAGGCATTTATTTATTTATTTATTTGGCAGGTCTAAGTGCTGCACCTTTTCATTTATATGCAACTGTTTGCCCCACGGGCACCAAGCTGTTAACATGTACAGAAGAGATTAAAATGAGGTTGCATACTGGATGAAATATAAATTAAAATTATAGCACTGTCAGTCTTGAACCTGAGATTGTTTCTCAAGGTCTCCCAAAACGCATAATTTCAAACGAGACTCTGTTTGTGACTTCAGGAAAGCTAAAATGTATAATTTTTCAGCAACAAAGTCAGTATAAATTACAAGTGAGTTGTCCCTGGGCCTGTGAATAAAATATGCTGTCCTATTACCATGAACTGTGGATGCATGAATGGCCCAAATGAATAAAAGGCTTTGAAGTAAAAGGTGTGACCAGCAGGTCCACGGAGGTTATTCTCCCTCTGTACTCAGCGCTGGTGAGGCCGCTCCTTGAATCCTGTGTTCAGTTCTGGGCCCCTCACCATAAGAAGGA
>WAAB01017931.1:134629-208230 GCA_013389865.1 Piaya cayana
TACAGAGAGATGTCCAGCTGCCTACCTACCTATGCAAAGCCAATCAGAGGTAGATATTCTAATGTCACTAACTCCAATTGCTGTGTCAGACAAAACCATCATAGACACAAAGTGAACTAAATCCCATCTCCTGTCAAGCCAAATAGTTTTCTCTGAGCACTTCAGAGACCTGCGTAGGGGCATCCCCAGGAGTGTACATCCATGCGACCCACCTGGTCTCGAGTGGGACGTTGCTGTTGAGCACCCAGCTATCCTGGAGCTGCACGGACTCAGGGGTGGTGGCCAAGTCGTTGGGTGCCGGAGCGGGTGCATGGATCTGGTTCCGGCGATTTGTGAGCGAGTTCCTGTTGAGGGAGTTGGCAGAGGAATGGTGATGGGACAGGGAATGGTTGTGAGGAGGAGGGAGAGGCGGCCTCAGCGTTGACTGGCTGTGATGATTTGAAGGGCCTAAAATAGAAAAGAAAAACAAATCACAAATGCGTGTTGATAATACTATTCTCTTTGGCATTTTCAAGGGATCACTGCCTGGAAAAAAAAGCGAGGCCCTGCAAACAGGAAAATAAATCTGCGTGTCTTTTGGACCTGTAGGTATTAAAACATGGTTAAATGATTATTAGAGATCAGAGACAGAAAGCAGTGTTTCAAGGTCGCACAGCTGAGATGCTGATGAAGGTTATATTTAGATTTTATGCTTTTGTATGGACTCTCCTTCAAGAATGGTTCCTCTGTGGAGGAGCCAGGCCAATAGTCTAACTTAACCGTTCTGTACCTCCAGCCACAGGAACTTTTTCCTCCCAATTTCTATTGGACGCATGAAGGAGATGAACCTTAATGGATTAAACCCATCATTTAAGTTTCACAGAAGCCCAAAATTCATAATCTGAGATCTCAATCTGCTTTCAATCACTATTATTTTACCAATCAGCTTCAAACAAAAAGTATTTGTGCTAGCGAAAGAAGATTAAACCCCAAATATGAAAAGCGAACAACAATGCAGAGATGATATCTTACATGTTCCTTCCATGTGATCAGGATTTGGCCTGTATTTTTCTATAAAGCAATGCCACAAGCACACACCAAGATCTGAAAATTATGCTATTATTTCAGCCTTTTTCATTGAAAAATGACAGATGATGTCTTTTATAGATAAAGGACAAACTTTTCTCATTCTTTGAGTACTGACATATTTGCATTGATAAAAAAATAATTTTTTTCCTAATCAATAAGACAATAGGATTAAAATAAAAAGAACATGAGATGCAAACAGAATAAGCAGGTGTCACTCTAGGATAGTCACTTTTCTAAATGTAAATGCAAAATGGTAAATAAGTCTAAGTGCAATTCCGTACGTCGCAATAGTTTAATTAAATAATAATAAAAATAGCAAAAGAGCTTAAAGAAAACAGTTAAAGTGCGTTATGAACTGCATGCTTTAGTCATTATATCAAGTTGTAGTTTTCTAGTGAATAATAATTAGAAAAATTAATATTAGTGGAAGTATAATTAGAATTATGTATGTTAATTTTAAGAAACTGAAGCACATTCTGTACTTAATGAATCAAACAACAGAAGTAAATATCACAAGGGGAAGCCATGTGCAGCTAGACTCATCTACTTTTGTATGGAACAATGAAGTATTGAAAAGCTGCTGGACTGATCAATTAACTGCAAGTAAATTAAAGTAAATATTTTCTTTTTTAAAAAAACAAACCTGTCCCAATAAAACAACAGTTCAAGAGCAGCTAATACCAATTAAGAATCCAACCACGAAGCCAGGAACTGAAATTGGTGCATCATTTAAGGCTTCTGAATGTTTAAGTTCTTATCAAAACATATATCATCATCAGCGGGCTATGTTAGACTGTAGCATTAAGACAGGAGAAGTAACCATTGCTTTTCTCTTCTTTTCATAGAGGAAAACCCCATGATAGTGCAGCTCAACCGCTGGCGATCAGAGGGGTGAGTGGGCACAAGCCTCCCAAGCCACAGCACCGACCTTGTCTGTCCCCAGCTCCCCCAAGATTTGTCCCTCCCCAGCATCACTCTGCTGGCTGCCCGTGCCAGGGAAAAGCAAAGAACCCCCCTCTACCCAACAGCAATGCAACTAGAGAATCAAGGGAGAACAAGTGTTTTTAGACAAAGCCCACTAATTTTCTGAAGCAATTCCATGGTCCTGGGAAAGTACAGGCTGAGGAAGAAGGGACAGACAGGTTTCCCAAGACTTACACAATACTAGAAGTAGTTGTCCTGTGACAAGAAACTTGAAGAAGGGAATGATAATAAATTCTGTATCCTTCACATGCTCCTTGAAATCCACACAGAAGTAACTTTATCATTTCTGAAGGTCTGTTGCCTGACCACTCATCCTGTGGTGGTGCCGATGGCCTTAAATACAGATACCTTTCAAAAACCTGTCTTAAATTTTAGGGCCATCAGATGTGCTGCTCTCTGCACTATCCTTGCCTCAGGTACATCTTACAAAAACTTGAAAGAGACTTTTTAGCCCAGGAAACTTTGCATTTAAAAGCCTGACGTGGACCTCCTAAAACATGAGTGTGTAATCTATGCTAGGGCCTGTGCCATTCCCTCACAGCACGTCGAGCAAGACACAGAAGGAAGGAAATGTGTTTGGACAACATCCACGCGCATAGAAGCTTAAGTGGAATTACTTAGTCTGTGTGCTGGCTATAAACAAAGCATGTTTGGATTTTAGTAAGTGGATACTTATGAGTGATAAAATGCAAACGTGTGCCCTTGTGTTAAAAATTACTTCAGAAGGATTCGTGTCCCTCATATTTCTCAACTTATATTTGATGTAGCTTTTCCTTTTGGAAGATAAATATGGAAAAGTCATATCCACATAAAGAAAGAAGTTTTGCTCCGAGAGACACAGTAGTGCCAGCTCTATAAAGCATCTTGTAACCACAAAATCATAGAGGCTGTTCTTAAAAGTGAGCCAACTGCACATCAATAAGAATAAACAGAATTTCTGTAAGATTAAGGAAGCAAGAACTGAATTGAAGCTACCGTGAATTAATTTATTCTGCCTCAAGACTCAGTTCTCACATGGTAAATAAAATGTACTGTGCAAAATAAGCTGTGCAGAAGTAACTGAACACATACTGCAGCTGCCAAACCTCAGAAATCTTGCGTAATTATAAATGTAGCATTTAATATAGAATAATAGAACAAATACCAATATCAATGTTAAAAAAATATCACACAGCTTATATTAAAACATATAAAAGCTTACATACATAACAAGTACTAACCAGGGAGCACGCATACTCCAATCTTTATATGAGATAAAAACTTAATATGTTGCTGCTTCATAAATCTGTTTAAATGAATCGAAAGCAGAAGCTGGAAACCACTGAACTTGCCAGGGATATAAAATTGGATTCACATCTGAACATCTGAGCACTTCTTTATGAGCATCTTTGCCTAAATTAAAACTTCAACAGCAGTACCTGCAAATCTGCTGAGCTCTGAAGTTCAGAAAAGTAAATCACACATCCCATAATAAAAGATCAGCAGCCTGAAGGACTGGCACGATGTACCTTACGATACAACATGCTCTGCAGCCTCTCACTGACTGATTTTTTTTTTTATTCGGAAGCTTAAACATCGTGTCTTGATGAAATACATCTGTCTTTTTACATCAGGAAAAAAGATTTTATTTTTGATGCTGCCGTTGGCAATATTGGTTTGGAGAAAAATAATAAGAAAATGATGCCTTTTCTCAATTATTACATGAATTTGGGGTTTCACCAGAATACACTACACAAGCTCAAAATATTTGCAATTTAAGGACTAGAGTCTTAAAACCACAATGAAAATCAGAAAGCTGGAAATCTGAAATACTGCTACCCTCCATGTTTTGGCTTCTTTTATTGTTTAATTTCTTATTTAAATTTACAAATAGATGAACATATCTAATTCTATTGAATTTTAGCACATATTTTACTGAACTTACAACAATTGAGAATATCAGCAATGATAACTTCAAATGTGCAAATTACAAGTTGAGTAAGGATAAATTATGTTCTAATTAGGTAATCTGAGAATACAAAGTCTGATCTATATATCTTGGAAGTAATCACAAGCTATCCCATTGACAAATTTAGATTCAATCTGAAACAAAACACTAAAAAAATAAAATACGTTTTGCTCAGTTTATTCTTTTAACCAGTTAAACAAATCTGGCTAGCACAGAGGTAAAATCCAGGCAAGGATGGATGAAAAATAGCATTTTTCTCCTTAAAACCAAACAAACAAAACAACACAAACCCACCCCTGAGCATAATTCTATCACTGTGGTCTTCCCCTCTTTAGCATATGTAAGGGAGAGTAAAGGATCTGTAGCCTAAAGTACAACCCCATGGCCACTGCCCGGCTCCGCATGATGCTGGGTGAAAGCAGGGGGGACCACAGGAAGCCGTGTGAAAAAAAAAATTATGGAAAGGGTCACTGGACACTGGAAGAGGCTGCCCAGGGAGGAGGTTGAGTCCCCTTCCCTGGAGGTGTTTGAAGGGTGGGTGCATGAGGTGCTGAGGGGCATGGTTTAGTGATTGATGGGAATGCTTGGACGCGATGATCTGGTGGGTCTTTTCCAACCTACTGATTCTATGATTCTGTGTGGGATGGGCAGCCACTGCAGAGCCTTTGTGAGCCTGTTTACTGCATCGTAGCAGTGTTGTTCTGGCAGGAGCCTGGCAACCTCAAGGATCAGGGAGAGCCACTGGAAGTCGCAGCATTACATGTACAACAGCCATGACTGTGTGCTCCCAAGTACAAACCTCCAACTTTTCCTGCCATACAAAGCAGAGCTTCAGAACTGCTTTACAACGGCAAAATTACTTCTCAAGCTCCTCCCTGAGTTTGGTATGCTCACTTGACTAAACTCACTAAATGCACGCAGCATAACGATCTGAGAAGAAGTTCTTCTCTCAACTCAGAGATTAAATGCAAAGCAGAATCAGCAGCATCTGTAATCTAAGCAAAGCATTTGCTTTCCTGCATCCTAGTTCTTTGTCAATACTACGACCTCAAAAAAGAAATGTAGATTACATCTTAGTTGTGCTGAATTATCCTTTGTGGCATGATTAAATCTTAGAGACATATAAATACCTCCTCATCAGTCCTTTTCACGAAAGAACTTAAAAAAAACCCCAAATATATTTTTTCTGAAACAAACAATGATGCTGCTATTTCCTTATACATCTAAATGATACAAATATTGAACACAAAAAAATAAGTGTCTGATGCGTTGAAAGAAAAAAAGAATAAAGCAAACCCACAGAAATCCCTTGTTGCCCAGCATTAAAATCCCAGTTTTCAGTATTCCTAGTTCTTTATTGAAATAACTCTACCGCAGTGTTTTCTCAAGGAAACCACATCATCTGCTATCACAATGAGTAACAAGTTTTTCAAAGAACCACAGGGCCACCTTCCAAGCTAAATTCATCTTCAAAGGCAGATCACATTACTCAGAGTCAGGAGAAAAGAAAGCATTGAAAAAAGTCAGGAATATAATAGTGTATCACAAGGCGCTGCCGTCTCCAGGGCCAGCTTTCACCCTGATGTTTCAGCCTTCATTTGAGTTTGGCTGGGTGGGACCAGGGTTCCTTCCCAGCAATATAGACCCTTTTATGCTACGTCTGCTTCAGTTGTTCTGAAGTTTGCTTTAATTCTCTGAATCATTTTGTGCGAGGCCATAGTTAAAAGGAATCCAAATGTTCTGAAAATGTTTTCAACGTGTGCTGTAAAGAAGCAAGTTATCTTCTTCACAACCATGGATATCATTAACTCTCTCTCTCTTGTTGCTGTAAACCCAAAACATTTGCCAGGTGTTCTTTCTTTTGTCTGCATGTTTTTACAGTGTTTGAGGCAAGAATAGGTTGAATGACTGGCTGTCATCCCAGGCTGTACGTTTCAAAATGAAAATTGAGTAAACCTGCGGTATAAAATCATAAGTCACTTATCAGTCTCCGCCAGTGCACTGCAGCCATTTCCTCAGCACAATATTAGAATAGAAAATGACATGTTGCTGTGGCAAAAAGGAAACAATAAAAACCCAAACAAAACCTACCCCATTGCTGGTAAGCACCATCCAGACAATCATAGCAAAGGGTAAAGGTAGTTTAATGGATAAAGTGTAGGACTTTGTCATAGTTTTTCTGTCCTGCTTTGACTGAGGCAACCCTTGAGCTATTATGGACAACTCACTTGTTATCTCTAAGTGTCTTTATCCATATCCTTTGCGGGAGTGTTGAAAGTAAATTACCTAACCACGTACAAGGCAATCAGATACTACTGCAGTGTGAGCCGTCAAACGCCTCGTGTCTGCAGCTCACAGCCTGTGGCGCACAGGGTCATCAAGTTCATCGCATGGGAGGCAGAAGCAGCAGCAACCAAATTAGCTCTGCCAGACCTGACTTGTTGCTGTGTACTCAGAGCGTCGCTGCTACTCCACCCCACTCCTGAAATCAAAGGTGCAGAGATGCTCCATGCAGATGTCCAAGAGGAGGAATATTAGCTCGTTCTCAGCATTGCTGGAGCCAAAGAAATGGGAGATTAGGTCCTTGTGCCGGATGGGTTGGTCAGTTGTGAAAAACTTCTGTGCACACTCATGTAGGTGAAGGCAAAAGCATAGAATGCCTCACCAGGAGCCTAATGTGAGGGATTAAGAAATAGAAACAATTTTTTTAAAGTGAGTGTCACCTACAAAATGGTTAATACTCACTACCCTACAAAACAGTATTATCTGAGACGGCACGTACTAATCATATTTGCTGAAATACAGCACCTAAATATTCATTATCCCACTGCATGAGGTGTACTGACTGCACAAAATAATTCCTAGAAAAATGGCAAAACATTCTGCTTTAATAACAATGCTTTATGTGGACTCAGTGTCCTGTGATACTTGAGTATGTGTCTGCATATATATAAAATGATAGACATACTACTTCCATTTTTATATATCATAACAATGAGTCACAGAAAGGTTAAAGGAAAAAAATCTCTTCTTTCTAATTAAAAAATGATCCATGCATTTCACATCTTTCCCAATCAACCTTTTCATTTAGTTTTCCAGTAATAACATAGATATAAAACATATTTCAGAGAGACTAAGGGTGTATTTGTCTTCTTTAGCTTAGATATATGACTTCTGTCTGGAGGAGACACTGATGTAAGAAGAACTAAAAAGCAAAGCATACATACCTATTTCTAAGCAATAAAGTTCATCATCACTATAGAACACTTTACTGCAGAATGCTAAAAGCTGCTCTATATACTTGTTTCTGCAGAACAGGAAAGAGCTGAATCTTACTTAGAGGCACACACAAACCCTCTCCAAAGCTTTTGCAAGATGATACAACAAGAATCACACCAAAGAGGAACTGAAGACACATATTTTTCTGAAGAACTTACAGTCTTCTGAAATATTTAGGTCAGCAGTGTCAGCCTGGTGACATCTTCCAGACCAGAGTACAGCTTGAAAACTGCTGTTTCCTTGGATGGTCCAAGGGACAGCCTGAAATTTCTCATAGGAAATAACGAATATTTGTACTGTAATTTCCAACTCCCTGTGCGTCTGGAGGTAGGTGCCATAGAAAGTCATTCCCTAAGCTATTACACCAGTCCTCTGGATTTTACATGAACCATTGGCTACCATACAAAGCTGTTTTCCAGGGTCAGGGGCAAAACAGATGCCAGGCACAGACATTTTAATGCAATACATCATCTTGATTATTTCAGAAATGTCACAGAACATACTAAACACTGTTCAAAATAATACATTTATATTTACATATTTTTTTTAAACCTAACCTCATAAACATGATACGAGAAAGAGTCTCTCAAAATAAATTACTGAAAATATCTGTGTCAGAGAGAAGCGCTAATAGGACACTGAGATCTCAGCAATGCCTAAGTAAGCTTTTTAATAACTTAGCCTTCCAGGTACTGCAGATCCCTTAAGAAGAAAAGGTCTATCAGTGGAGTAACGATATTGAATCCTGCAGTTGCTCTGAGAGTCTGTAATGTCAAGTTTCACCCCTGAGAAGTTTGGCAGTTGAACTATTAATGAAACTAAATATATTGAACGTGGCTTTCAGCGTCAAGCAATTTCTCTGTTTCTCAGGCAGTATTATCATCACTTCCCAGAAGCACTAACTTTTGTCAAATGCTGAATTTTTTTCTTATTCCACATTACACCACTGCCTTGGGATGGTTCACCATAATGTATACTGCACACCAATCTCATTTTTTTTCAGTTCTACAGCAGTATCAACAAAAAATACACTAGTTTTCTTGTTTAAAAGATTAAAAAAACCCACCATGCAATCTTACCACAATGCTCTTCCATGGGTTTTGAAGGTTACAACATTTTTTTTTTCCAGAAATATTTACACTACTACCCCTTCAGCCACAAGAAAACATGAAAATAATAACTTAATATGTTTTTTTCTTAAGGCTGAATCCCCTGATAATCAAATAAGAACTGTTAACATGAAGACTTACTGATGTGTATCAGTAAATACAAGGTCCCTGGATGAACTTCCTGTGACAATTCAATGTCGCAGCTCCTAGGAAGCCAGTTACTTGCTACCTGGACCATCTGTTTCCCAACATGTAGAACAGGTTAAAATAATACGTGTAGACTACATGGAAAAAGCAAGAGGGATGTTGCATAATGCTGTAGCGAAGAAAAACAAATATAATGCAATGTAACATTTTCAACAGGTGATTTCCCTTTTTAAAAGCAGGCAAAGTACAAATAAGTACAAGAAAGAAACAAGAATTTGTCTGCCTCCAGGGTACTGCAAGCTGCGTTGCTACATGACTGGCATTTCTCCCACAAGCAGTGGAATTTGGTTTGAATTCTTCATGGGTTGGTATTGGACAAAAAGGGAAGTCACAAACCATTCAAATAAGACCTGTTGAAGTCACTTGACTTTTCAAGGTAACAGGGAGGTTAACTTCAGCTACCACAACCAACAGGTTCTGTTATTCAGAAGATGCAAACATGGGTTAATAAGTAAAAATACAGGGTAATGTAAGGCAGAGTATGGAAGTTCTCACATGGTTTATCACTCAGCAGCAAATGAGCCAACATTACACTTAAAAGTTTTTGGCATGTGAAGAGGAAAAAACCAACCGTATCCCCACTGTCACACATGATAAAACAGGAAAATCCATCCAGGAGAATTTGAATGGTCTTTGTCACTGGGTGTTGCAGCTCAGTGACAAATTCTCAACATACATGTGATGTGACCGGCTCTCAGGGGCAGATCCCAGTCCCCACCACCTACAACCTCAGTGCTGGGCTGGGGGAACAGGACTGGCTGACTATGGCCCTTTACCCTCAATGTGGCAGAGCAGATGGAAAGCCAAGTCCCAGCAGATGCCTGTGGACACTGCCAATGGATCGAAGGACTTAAAGTGCAAGGTAGACAAGAGCCATCCATGAGCTAAGCAGAGGATAAGTCAGCAAGGGGAACATCAGCCCTGGTCTGGGAACCATCTCCCTGCACGGACCCTGCGTTGCTGCATTCCTTCTAGTGGCCAAGGGGCAAGGTGTGCAGCCTCGGGCATGGATCCCTGCCCAGAGTGAAACAGCTTTCAGACTGCAGCTGACTTCTGGTCAGCTCAGAAACCAGGAGAAGTAACTGCCAAACAACTTCGTGATGAGGCAGTGACCAAGTTCATGCTGTCCAGCAATCCTCTTGATAGCACCCCATCAAACACTCAAGTACTGCTGCATTTACTATGAACAAATTTACTGCAAAAAAAAAGAATACTCTCTAACAAAGAAGAAATCCAATAGCCCACTGAAAACTTTGACTAGCAGGAGAAAAGTGTTGCCTTATATAAACAGCATTACCAACATCTTGCAGAAACTTAATCCTCATTAAGTTGTTAAAACTCAGTGTAACTCTGTTACGTAGGCTTGAAGAGGGTCTTGGAACGAAGCCGCAAGTCTTTATTCTTTTGCTTTCTTTTAAAAAAATACACCCGTCTAATCACTTACAATCAGTGACAAAGAAAACACCATTGCTACTCATCCCCTAGTACTGTGCTGTTCGTGTATCTGACATCCTCTACCGAGCCTACCTCAGATTCCATAATCACAATGCAACTATAAGGTTTGGGCTGCCACTTTAAATACTTGCTGTTCTTATTTCTCCAGTATGGAGAAGGCAATCAAATTTACAACCTGAAGAGACTGTTTAATTATACTGGCAGACACCAAGCACTGAAGTGGTCCCACATTACAAGAACAAACAGAATTCAGGAGAAGGATAATGTCTTTCGGCAGTGCTACCTATTCCCATTGTCATGAGGAGACAGAATAGCACAGTCCTACCCGTTATCTATATGGCATACACTTCTGAAAACACAGCTTCACCCCAGGTACTCAGATAAACATCATCTTTACCTGTCCTTCTCTTTCTCCAGGCAATGACTTTATTATTCTGAAAAGCCCAGAAATGCAGAGACTTAAGTAAAAAACCACAGAAACATCATATCAAGTAAGCAATGAGGGAACAGATTCCACTTTCTAATCAAAGGATACAAGTAGCTATGGTAATTGAATTATGTGGTCTTTCTTCCTTAGAAGCTCAGAGACCATAACAATACTAAATGGAGTTTAGCACAGTGAAAAGACAGGGAGAAAACAGCTCTCAGGTACAATGCTGTATTCACAGTAATGATACTAACAATACTAAAGAAGAATTTAAACCAGGAAAAGATGATGACTATCCAGCTGAAGTAATAGGAGATTAGAGAGTAGTTACGTACCAAGATTGCAGGCAGTTTGACTAAAACCTCTGGATAAACATCTGCCACCTTGTAAAAATTGCTAACAACTTTTCCTAGAGATGAGAAGTAATCAAAACCTACGCTTGAAATCTCTGCTTTAAAATGTGTGTGGATTAATGAAATCCCTTGGACAGAAAAGGTTCACAGCAGTAAAAGCCTTAACACGATAGACTTTGAGAAAACTCACAGATCAAAGAGCAAAACTTTTCAACACCAAAGTTGACTTGTGAAATCATGACAAAGAAGAAAAGGAGATAAGAAGGATTTGGAAGTCAAAGTATTCTGTTTCTCTGAGGCATGTGAGCACAGTCAGCAGAAATGAAGGGTAAAAAATGCTAAATAAATGTCCTTTTAACTGTTAAAAGTAGTACGGTAACAGTCTTCTATGTAGAAAGTAAGCTTCTTGATGATTACTTATACATATATGCTACATGCAGATTAACAAGTAATTTGGCACATAACAAACGAATCTGTAGATTAGAGCACAGAAGATCCTAGACCCCTCTCTTCTACACTATATGCTGCTTGAATAGTCCACCCATCAAAATCATATTACTCCAATTTAGAGACCAGAATGTTGTGCAAGACAGTGTCAAATGCTTTATACAAATCAGCTTGATTTTGTCAATCTACTCTTACCCACCCGCCCTGTAACACCATCATAAAAGGTCACCAACATTGTCAGGCACGATTTGCCCTCAGTGAAGCCACGTTAGCTGTCACTAACCATCTCATTTTCCACATGCCTTAGCAGAGTTTTCAGGAGAACCTGCTTCATGTTCTCACCCGTCTACACGTTCCAAAAGGCAGGCTGCGGAGGAGGAGGTGCTGATCTCATCAACAGAACACAAGGAAATGGAATGAAGATACATCAGGGTAAGTTCAGACTGTTCAGTAAGTTCCTCACTGAGAGGGTGGACAGTTACTGGAACAGGTTCTCCAGGGAAGTGGTCATGGCACCACACCTGTCAGAGTTTCAGGAGCATCTGGATGTTNCCAAAAAGCTGATCATAGATTTTCCAAATGATACATAACACAAGCCCTGCCCATTGGAGAGGATTACATTGTTAAGCTAATGTCTAATCAATACATTTTAACAAAAATGTAAAGAGTAAAAACTACCCTCTACCGGGTATGCAAGTCAATCATCGTTAAAGCTTAAGGACTGTTCCATGCATATTTTTCGCATCATAAAAAAGTAGTCTGGAATAAAAGCCAAACTACACATCCGAGTAGGATGCTGATAGACATCTTGATACGGTTTCATTATTTCAATTTACTTGCATATTGTTTGATACAAGCTCAGGGAAATAAGTCAAGCTGTGCTATGAACACAGGGGAAGAGAATTCTCTGTTTCTGCACGTTGTCTTTTTACTAACTGAGACTCCACAAAACTTTAAATTTATGTAATACTCAAGAAAAAAATATTAAATTATTCATCAGTAATAAGACAATTAAGAGGAAAACTAAGGAGCAAGTGGAAGCTTGGTCCTGAGGGAG
The DNA here is from genome assembly GCA_013389865.1 of Piaya cayana. Classification (NCBI taxonomy): domain Eukaryota; kingdom Metazoa; phylum Chordata; class Aves; order Cuculiformes; family Coccyzidae; genus Piaya; species Piaya cayana. The sequence continues at coordinate 146,964 of WAAB01017931.1, forward strand.
AACAGCTGGTCCTCTCATTAAAAGTACGTTTTGGCAGCAAAATACCCTCTGAAGAGAGGGAACCTGCTGGTAATGCAGCCTCAGAGTCAAATGTAGGAGCAAGTGACAAAGACTCCTGTGAAGAGCAAGGTGAGTATACGCTGGGTATCACTGTGGGGCTGGCACAAGCTGCATATCCCATGCTTTTGGCAAAATGGTGCTGGGACTTTATTGTAGTTGGGAGCCACAACACTCAACTGTAGCTGCCTCAGCCGCTAAGCAACTTAGTGCTACTGTGCCAAACTACACTGATGGAAGCTTAAAACATGAGGAAAGACCTTATTTGTATTGAATAAACCCTTGGCTGAGCATGGAATCTAGCGCTGAGAATGTTGCTCGAGTCACTGAATGACCCTTCATCCCCATTTCAGATTCCTTGTTTATTAAATAGGAAAGTTCACTGCAGATGTGAAGGGGCACTGGATGGCTAGATAGAGTAAATTTCCATGAGTGGGCTGAGATCTTCTCAGGAGCAGATGCCCTGGACGTGCTGAACAGGAACACTGTCCAGCTGCACAGTGGACAAACCCCTATGGTCAGGAAGAGATATCCCACCTTTGCAGGTGCTTTGCAATTCAACAGGTGCTATTGGATAGTAAAAGGAACTGTACAATTTTAAAGACACAGAAAGCCTTTCAGATGTGGAAAACAAATAAGAGAGGGAAGAGAATGACAGCAGTTTGGTGCAATGCTTTTTATGGAATGAAATGGCACACAAATAGAGCATCACGCTGCTCTAACAGACTGGTTCACAGTGCCAGAGCTTCAAAGGTGTCTGAAAAATCTCATAATTAAACACTATTGCTCCATTCCTTCTCATCCCTCTCTTTCTGCTACCTGTTAGTTTTAAATTGTGGGTTTTTTCACACTTATTATTTAGTTAGTTCACACTTATTATTATTTAGTTTTTAGTTCTTTTCCTGTCCTGCCATCTCAGTATTACTGAGTCTGCAGCGTTCAAATATTCCCCCCAAGTCATCATCTCTTAACCCTCCATCCTCAAAGATATCTCTTAAATTTCTAGTGACAAAACCCCCAAACACCCATCTCACCAACAGCATCACAAAGGACTTATTAATGTAGAACTCCATTGCTGAAATACATAACTAGTGACAAGTCAGATTTGTTTTCCTTAAAGGCAGTATTTTTAAACATATCTACAGCAACAAAACCGTTCTGTAGCAGCCACTGAAATACAGAATTCCCACTCCCTGGTACACTTTGTTCTAATGTGTTTGAGAAACTTTTTAAAAAATCGTAAAGGTCCGTAATTTTTTTCTGACACAGAGATGCAAAATCAGGTACTTAATTTTAATTTTATAGAATCTTATTTCCTAGTATAGATAAAATGCTTCTAAGAGTTTTCCTCAGAGCTGAAAGTAGAAAGACAACATTTTTTTCCTGCTCAAATAATTCTGCTTAAAATCATCACTCCAATTCTCGAGTAAGATTAAAACATATTGCATAATGGGTAGGAATGCTGACATCCCTGCACAGCACCAAATCAGTCTCAGCCTAGTTCAAAACCTGATTCATCACATTAAATATAACAATTCCCACTCCGATCTTTCTGCAACTATTTATTCACTCGGGTCAGCTAGCAAAATAAACATTTTAGCCTCTCCTACTGCTCCAGATATGTCACACCAAAGTGGGTTTTGCATAAAAAGAAATGGCACACTGTATCTTTGTACCATTTTCAGTTTATAAATACTTCAGGTGATGGTCTAGACAAGGACTCAAGCGATGCAGATTTCAACTCTTCACATGAACAGCAGGGAGAGTAACAGATTCAGTTTGAGTCGGTCCTATATTCATTTAGCCTAGATGATCAAAGAAAACGGAAGCATTGACAAAGATGAATATCTAAAGCGATAGAATTTATACATACCGCATTAACAATTTATTATGTACACACAGTTATCAGGTCATATAGCAGTATTCTGTACTTGGAAATACATAGGACAACACCCTCATGTACAAAAATGATCCCTACCTGCTCAGGGATGAACGCCAGGCAGGTGAAGTAAATAAAACCTCCTGACTGTGAGCCAGGCTCCCAGCAGAGCCGCTGTGCTGAGTGGCAGAACCAGGCTGCCAGGGCAGGGAGCAGGCAACGCTTCTGCTCTGCAAAAAACCCCAGCCCATGGTCTTAAGCCGTGTTAAAGGAACTATTTTAATCCTGCCTCCTAGACATATTGTTTGAAAAGTCAACATCACCCAAAGCTAAGAATGATAAAGGAATTATTGTAACCCCAGCACTTCCAGATACTGTTTTTGGAGTCACTCCTATTCAAAGCAGCCAATAACAAGACAAAATCGATACTCCAGTATATTCTATACTTTTAAAAAATAGATTGCTATTTTGTAAGCTAACATTAACAGATCCATCTCTGCTTTACACATTAGCAATTAATACGGATTCTGTTTATAGACATCTCTGATGCTCTTGGCTGTATTTATGGTGTGACAACTGTGTCATTTTGAGACACAGTGCACCAAGATGATAGAAAGACATAGATGAACTGTTCACTCATGCTCCTATCTGAGGGACAACACTGTTATCTTGTTACAAAATACTGCCCCAAGCAATGAAGAGTTTCATAAATCTTTTTCTACCACTGTTGTCAGCTTCTATTTTTGCCTGTGGCTGAATGTGATTATAATCTGTTTTCACCATACAAGAAAACAAAGTGATCTAGAATATAATGAGTGGGGAACGTTTTGGAGCCCTCCTGAGCTGCAGGATATTTCCAGCTGCTAGCATAGCTGATAACAGACTTAATAGAGCTAATGATTTCTAATACCACTAACACAAGGCTATTTTCACAGTGGGTAAATAATGACTCTTTTGTTTCGGAAATAGTTAAGGAGTCACGTAGATGTTTGATAAGTACATGATACAGTATAAATGCAGCAATATTTGGGTAACTAGTGGCAGATTACACCATAGCTAGAAGATAATATACTGTTTTGTTTCCTTTTAAGAATGTGAAAGTTTATAACCCTGTTAACACCACTGTGACAGCAAGGAGATTTCACTGTAAACAATTACAAGTAATGTTTTAATCTAAACATAAAAATGCATCCATTTGTTTCGGTGCACTGCATTTTTGGTTTTATGTTGGTAATTAATATTAGGAATCTCCACTAGAAATAAAATGAAAACTAATTGGATAGTAAACGAAATTTTCTTAACGACTGAATGCAAAACCTGCATTGATGGAGCCGGCTATGAATACTATATATGCCCATGGCATTTTACTCCATCAGGTCTGTATGTTTCTGATTAGGATTAACAATATGTACTTGGTGTCTTCCTTTACTGGTGTGTAATCTGTCTTTCCTATTCAAAGTCCTGTTCTCCTACCAGTGAGGACTTCACTTTGCATGCTAGAAGATTCCTTCCAGTTTTCTGTGTGTATGAAAGTCGGTACAAGAAACTTCCTATGGTAAAAACAAATTTCTCCTTCCTTCCCCTCTCCACAAGTTACATGCTTACCTATATGCACATACGAATCTTCAATTTTTCATTAAAGGCATTTTCACATTAAGCTCATGGTAGCTCTATGGATCATTGAGGACTTCCATCCCACTTGCTGCACTATCCCGCAAACCCCGTGTTTCACGCTCTCTCCCTCAGCCCTAAGCTCTTCTGTGAAGGGGCACCATGTGAGGGGTGGGTAGGTCAGGGAGAACAGAGTCCTGGTTTGAAAGCAAAACTTACTGGGAAATTCTGCTCTGTTGGAATTGTGGCTGCTAGTGGGCAGTTTCACTGCCATTTGAGTTCTCTGAGCTGTATTTGATAACCAATGGGAGTCCCTAAATGCGATTGTAGCTGAGCACGCTCTGTGTTCCTCTGCCACCCACAATGGGTGGTATTATCAAGCTGCTCACAATCCAAGCTCCTCAACAAACAGAAAGAAAATTAATTATAATTCTGATGAAGGAAACAAAGTAAGGCTTAAATAAAATAATTCAAGCTAGGCAGAGCTCCTGAAGTCAAAAGGAAAAGAATAAAAGGACTTACGGCTCGAATAGGGGATAACAAATAGCATAACACAACAAAATAATATCTACTCATTATAAACTGTATAGATTTTAGGAAAGCATACGATAACCCCCATTGAGATTCATTTTCACATATCTTGAAATATTACAGGAAGCAAGCAAAAATAATTAAGTTTACCAAACTGTATTTCAAGCTTTGACTTCTACAGTTAAATGAAATGCAAACTTAAGCGAAGAGTCTAATACAGCTGCCGGTGTCAAACTGAGAATGCAATCTCTTCTCTTGTTTGTCTCTGCTATTGTTTCATTATGAGAAGAAATTGTAGACTGGAACAACAGAAATATTTCATGGTCTAGGAGTTAATAGCAGATTTTGTTTGTGCTGGTGATACAGCAGTTCTAAATGACAGGTCAAACATGCAAGGAACACCACGAGATTGTTCCACATCTCAAATAAATCAGGTTAAATATTATGAAAAATAAATCTAGCAGGAACTCTAGGTTCCAAATCAAGTTTTGTATTAGAAAGCAAAGAAATACAGGGTTCATAAATTCATATGCTTGACAGACATGAGCAAGCCAATAGGTATAATCGTAAGGAACCAATACCACAATCAAGTAATGTGACAACTGCCTTCACCATCTTCAGTAACTTGCTCAAATGTGATTTGTTCCTTAACATACAAATATGGAAACACAAAAAACATGAGATGCAGTTATTTATTCATTCTGAATCCTAACGCTTTCAGAAGAGAATAGGTATTAACATGAATTTAACTCCCAAGTACTAAGATTCAGAATTTGAAAAAAATGTTATTTTTAATAGCACACAATATAAGACTGATGCACTAGATAAATTAAAAACTAAGCTAAAGCACACATATATGACTGGCAGTTTGAGAAGCACGCCAAAGGGCGCATGTATTCTTAAAACTGAGACTACTGAGCAAGTTTGACAACAAGATGGCTAAGCTGCTCCAAGAGTAAGAACTAAGAATTGCATAGTTAAAGTCAGCTACAATGTCATAGGACAGAGATATATTACATGCATATCTGAGTGTGGTGGATGAGAACAGACACTTACTGTAACATCACCACCAGGTGACAAGCAGAGGATTTGGCTTGGGGAAGTCCTATGTCTTGGGCTAATAAAGGAAAGAAACTTATTCAAAGGCTCAAGTAGCCCAAAGGTGGCTTCCAGTTGACTTCCCAGAGAGTAGGAAGCTATGAATACAATAATTTGGCTTACAGATCTGATGGCCAGGGACACTGCTATTGCTCAGAGAGACAAGCACTCTTCTAGCAGTCCTGGTCCCGTACTTCTGTTGTGAGATCACCTACACTGCCAGAGCAGATACAACATACTTATGTACTGGCATGTATTAGCCAATTATGTGGGGAGCCCAAATATCAGGTTCCAATAACAGTAAGATAAAGCCCAATATATTTTGTACATGTGCAGTGCTGTTTAAAAAAAGATTGTGTACACATGTGCTGCACATAGATCAGATTCCTAGCTGGGAGATAGTGCAGTGAACATCTCTGCAGATGGTTCAGCAACAACCTATCTTGACAAGGTGAGGCTATGCAGCACCTACCACTCCTGCTGCTTTTCCAGCCTGTATGGTACAGTCAAGAACCAGGGCCTTGCAGGGAGGTGATGGGCCAGAATGGGGCACTCTGAGCTCTCCAATGAGTGACAGACACCTGGTAGGTCAGTGTCTCTTCTCTGGTTCACCCCAAAAGATTCCCGACTTCTCAAAGGAACCGAGGTAGTCCCAAATCCAATTGAAGGAGTCCTGTGCATCGATTACAAGCACAGTTTACGGCTGGACATAAACCGTATAACTGAAGTTACAGCTTCCTGTTCAACCCAACTACTCTGCATTATATAGAATTCTTTTTACTTGTAAGCCAGTAATTGGTATATGTTGCTGAAATGAGCTGCAGCATCAATAAAGCCAAATTAAAACAAAAGCACAGCCTATGTACTTATTGCTGTCGTAAATGATCCACAATAATACAGTGTCTTGGATTTTATAACACTTCACAATTCTTCAGTAAAAGAGACGATACTCTTCTGCTCTCATTTTTTTGGTAATTCACAAGATTCATACTAGCCAGTCCAGACGCAACTATAACACATTTGTTCTTCAATATTATTACTTTACACATCTGACTGTCTAACTCTAAGCAATTAGAAGCTCATTGCAATTGCAAACAAAGCTGCTGGTCAAGGAGATGCTGCAGAGTAAAAACAGAAAAAGGATTCTCTAGGTCATAAATTAAAAGAGCTGCAGTGCTACAGGTGTTGTTTATACACATTTGATAAGACTAAGAAGCAGGCATGCTGTCAGCCTCAGTTTTTATGGGGCACGTGGCAGAATCCCACAATTCATAAAAGCTAGAAACGGCTCAGTTTATCAGTGGTCCCTGAATTATCCATTTGGCATCATCACTGTCGGGCTTGTACAGGCATGCTGCTGGGCTGCTTCCACTGCCATCATCCACACCAGGAGACCTCTGGAAAAGGAAAATCTAGGCCATTTCCATTTTTCTTTCTAAACACCATGCATGCTCCAAAACTGTATTTATTTTCTTGAAGTAAAACCAACAATAACCAGTATGTAAGAGAAGAAAAAAGTAAAGGAAATATAACGTCAGTAGGAAGTGCTGTCACTGACAAGGGCGCTGCTGGAGGAAATGCACAAATCGTATTCACTTGCTTTGATGTTCTGTCAAGTTAGAGCTTACAGAGTTGAATGAGGCAGGTGAATATTACCTTTGTTTGTAAGTAGATACATATACGCTGCTGCTCTTACCAAGTAACTCAATGAACAGTTTAAATGCATATTACCCTTCCTTATGATGTTTCTCCTATTTCTTCAGCAAATTTTGACACAGGTTTTCTCTCCTAAATGTATTCATCAGCTCTGTTTCCTACCAAGCCAGATGTTATTATCTACAAATCAGTCAGTATCAATCCCGGCATGTGCATGTATGCAAATAAACCTCTTCCTTCCAGACTATATTCTTCCACATGGGGCAGCACATTTTCCTCCTTCACCACCACTGTACAATCCATAACAAATGGTGAACTCGTGGTGCATGAAATGTGACCCAAGCAAAGCAGAAAGGTCACCAATACACCTGAAGGCTGCATAGCAAGCTGCAGGCATTGGGTTATGGATGGGAAATAAGGAGCAGGCAGGTCCCCTACACTCGCTTCTACATCCCTGCTCACCTATGAGTAGTTCATGAGGTTCCTGCTAACAACCTTCATGCCTAAACTGATCTGTTGGGCATTGCAAAACCTTTTTTTCCATTCCTCTGCTAGGCTATTTGGCTTGCTCTCATTATTCCCTCTTTCCAACAGAGAGATATTCATTACTTGGTATGCAAATCTGACTCGCTTCAACCCTTTGCTTATAGCTCAAATTCTGTCACTACACACGGGCTCTGCTACTATTTCTTACCTACTGAACTATTTCACGTCACAGCTTTTAAGTGGACAGATTTAGGGAAAGGATTGAACACAAACTGTTAACATGATTATTAAAAAGTAAAAAATCCACAGGAAATATAACAGCTTCCCAAATCCCCTGGAAATTCAAACATTTCTTGCTTAATTCTCATTTATACCTCAAAGTTTACAAGCTATGCATTTTATTAAACTAAACCAAATAATACCTTTTACAAAGACAACCACACCTGTAAAGCAGCCTGTGCTCTACAGCACTCTGGACTTTACTCAGCTCCCTGTCAACAATAAGGAATAAAGACTTTAAGCCATTTTCCTTCCATTCTGTGACTTCATTTCTATTGCCATAGTATTCCCCTATGTAAATTGGATTTATTTATTCATAGGCACTGGCATACCATTACTTTTGTCAAAACTGGTCTCACACATACTGTTGTCTCTGTGTTCTTATAAACGAACTCGAAAAGCAATTAAGATTCCCCGGCATTTCGGAGAGGGGAGGGGGCAGCCACCGCACTGTTGCTAACACAATCTCCGTAGGCGTACAGTAGTGCAAAATGACTGCATCTCTGTGTAGAGGGAGATAAGAGAAGTGACACAGATTAAAACAAATTGTTGATCCATACCAGAGAGGAGCTCGGCAAACAATAGCAGTAAAAGCATAAATGTCAATTTGGAATGATAAAGGATACAATCTAAATGTAATATGAGAGGCCTCCAGACAAAAGGAAGAAACAGAAATTACACGTTACTGAAGTACCAGATGCAATAAACAAACAAATACGCAAACACACACACATGAATATGCATATGGAAAAATTCAGATTACAGGGTTGATTGCTCAAGAAGCCAGATTTCAAACTGAAAGACCGAACAACTTCAAAATAAGTTTGGCTGCCAGATTTGAAGAAAAAGGCTGATTTATACTCTTGGCAGTTTTGTTTTAATTTTGAATAATGCGCAAGTATCTGAACATGCCTTCTCCTACATCCTGCATTTGCATGTTGATGGCACAAACGTCCATGAGACACTGAAACCAGTGCCAGGAGATTCTTTCTTGCAAGGAGCTGGCTTTTTATCTGCTGAAAAGAGCTGTCAAAAGGTTCCTCTAATTACTTTCAGAATTTCCTCTCCTCTTCCCCTTAACATTTTCTAGTACGCTACAGCAGTTTTCCAGACGAATTAAAGTTTCAAAGCTCATTTAAATAATCTTATTCCTATTCTAGCCATGGCAAAAAACCTCCACAACCCACTATCAAATTGTTTCATCCAAACAACAACTAAGAACTAGTCTCTGGGATCTCTTAAAAGACCTATCCACAATTCACTTATCACAGTCCTCTCTGCTAGTAATATTGCTACATTTTACTTGATACCAGTAGATGATCCAAAACTTAATTTTGTGATGAGAAACTATAACAACTAAGAAGTTTAAGTTTAGCTTAATACAAAAAAAAGTTTACTAATATGAATGTAATTCTCAACAGCTGCACTTTAGTAATCACTTTTTGAAGCACAGAACTGAAACCAAATTTCCCACAGTACCACCAAACTGGGAGATACCCCATTTATGATTTTGACCTACATTTTAGGTTGTCTGCAGACACACATCAACCCGTCAAGATTATTTTTTTGATGTGAACAAGAATCAACACAAACTCAAATTAACCAAATATTGTGCATATACAGACATACACAGCTACAAATACGTTCAGTGATAGCTATAACAGAACTGATGCTATATCAAGTTGCACATTTAAATAATCATATATTCCAGGAGCCTGGCAGTAGCAGTATGCTACAGTCCATAATACCATACAAAAAAAAAAAGTGGCTACCTCTACAGTTCCCTGTCAAATCAATTCTCCTCTTATTTTCCTACCTTCAAATGTGTGGAAAAGAGAGAAGGTGGGAAAGAACAAAAAACTCACAGGAGGATGTTTTATTTCTACAAGTGTGAAATGTACCTCCTATTTGAAATACAGTCTCTAAATATTAAGTGAACATTTTAGAATTACATAAGAGGGCATTACTGCTGTTGCATTTGAGTCCTGCGGAAGGCTCTCAAACTAGCAGAAGCTATTGTGTTTAAAAACTCTGCTATTAAGCAATTATATTGCCTAGCATTGAACATCATACAAGCCAAACTCACTTTTGATTATTAAGAATCAGCTAGGGCTAATCGCATTTTTATAAAAGACACAATATTGTTCTTTTCAGAAATGTGAGCTGCTGAACTTGACTAAGAATGCATGATTTCTATTCACAACTACTCTGTATTCTATAAAATAAACATCTTTTTTGCTTACAACCAAATAGCATTGACACTTTTCATTTTCTTTATTTTAATGTTTGATGGTTAAAATTGTTGGTATCTTAGAACGAAACCTCAACATGCAATATAGCTGTTTGAAATACTGCATTGATTCATTGTCATTCCAAACAAAAACGTCTATTCATTTTGTAAACATTCTATCATTTTCTGCATAGTGATTTTTTTAATATTGTTCTCGTTCCTAATGATGTAAATAACGATTAATTTCAACATAGCTTCTCCTATGCCAAGTTTAATAAAATCAATAAAAGAATTCCAATGAAAATATATAAGTTCACATTTCCTCAACCTTTCTGACAATTTTCCATCTGTACATATATATCCCGCACACAACACAATCCACCAATTATGATTTTGTCCCATACCACCTGATCAAATATTCTGGGGTTTTCCCCTATAACACACTCAAATTGACTGGTCATTATTCTACAACAAAATCTATTAGTCTAGCTTTGTCTTGGAAAACATTTGTCACGAGGCTTACACTTTTTATGGAAAACAGACAGAGGGAATATTTTGGGTTGCCTGTGCGAAAGAAAACAGAGATATGTTTTGTTTGAACAGCTAGAATACCCTGTTCTCCGCAGTCAAGATAAAGCATGTGGAAGGGTGGTGGTTCTGTATCATGGAAATGCTTCTTGCCATCCCTGTATTCATGTACACAGCAGTTTTATTTCACATTTTCAAAGGCTTTGTCTTCAGTCGCTTGCCTGCCTGGATTACTTGCTTTCCTCTCTGCCCTGCAAGTGGAGTTCCAGGATACTGTACATCATACATTTACAATGGACAATACAACAGTACCGTACTATTATCACATTTTTCAATGTGCGTGACAACAAATGCTATCACAATCATCAGGAACTGGTAATAGTAGCCTCATACACTCCTCTGCACTCTTTTGACTTAAAGTGTCTCTGCTCTCACGGACTGGTGATGAAATTACCAGCAAAGCACCTCTGCAGCAGTGATGGAACACAGAGGAAAGACTAGAAGAGGCTAGTTAGAACACTGCAGTTTCCACCATGGAGTGAAGTCATCTGTATTTAATTCCTGCTACACCTCCACGTACAGAAAAGACTGGGAGGACTGAAGGTTATGGAGAGTAGGAGTTAGAGACAAGCCCTTTTCCAAGATGTCTAATGGTATCGTGAGACTTGGTGGTGATGCAGAACATATCCTGATGCAGAACATCTCCTGATGCCAGTGCTGCAGAAGACACTACTGCACATTGTGCACTCTCCAAAGCTTTTCTTGTTGGGCAAGAGACAAAGGATCCTCCTGTGCAATGCAATAGAGATGAGAGCTAGACCTGCAGGGGAAACCACTAAAGGATCCCATGTGGTAAGGACAGGACACTGAACGTAGTTTTAACAGGGGCTGGCATTTGTCTCTGGCCAACAGCAAGCCCAGGATGGAGGGCTAGAAAAGACTGAGATGGGAGAAGTGGTGAGAAAGGGAAACATGTCAGTCAAGGTGACAAAGGCAAAGAGAGAACCACACATTGAGGTGCTAGGAGAAATAAGATAGAGAGCAGAGAAAGACAGGCACACTGGAAGATCTCAGTAAAGGAAAGAGGGATTGAAAACTACAGAGAAAGGAGGAAAACCCCCAATACAACAGCAATAACAACAAAAAAACATCCTCAGAAGAAGATGAAAGAAAGAGCATTAAGTTTTGTCTTATGAAAAACATGAGAAGATGCACAAAGAAATGAGAATAAGGACTGGACATACAAGCAGACTGTACTGAAAAAGTAGGAAAGCTGGAAAAAGACTACTGCAAGACAGATGAGAAAAGAGACCTCCCACCCTGGGGCAGGCAACAAAGCTGCTGGGGCTGAGGAGCCCAGGCCAGTGCTCCAGTTGTCTGCACACTGTGGTATAACATAGAAGACTGGGCAAATTCAGATTGCAGAGGCAGCATTATTTATGACAGTTGGTCACCTTCTAGATGCTTGATTTTGCAACTCGAAGCTCAAGATCTTTTTAAGCTCTCTGTGCTTTACCTCTCCTTGACCATGTTTTTGTAAATCAGCAACTTACTAACAGTGCACAGAGTGCTACGTCCTCAGCCAGTGAGCTGGAGCTGCGGTCACTACCAAACAATATCACGCTCTTAATTTACTTGAGGCTTATGTTTATTATTATCCTTATTATTTCTCATCACAATATTATTAAATGAGCTATGCAAATACAGTGATGGAAAATAGACTTCACAGTTTCTGTCAGCAGTGCTGTATTTGTTATGTTTGAATCTTTATTTGAAGTTTCCTGAGCTGTTTTGTTAGCAAGTGAGTTGATCTCAATTTTATGTTGACACCAAAGCAGAGCAGATTAACTTGGAAATGATACCCAAAGCTTGAAGTGCTGCTGGATCATTTGTCCTTACTGAATGAAAGCAGATTTCTGCATTATATTACACTCCTACTGGTGCCACAATTTAAAACATTGTTCTTTTCATCGCTCTTTGTCAATTATCCTGCATTTAGAGGGTTTTTAAACTAAATAAATATTTCTGCATGGCGAACGTCAGAATTAGGAGAAAAGTCCTGAAAAGCCATTTCATGAATGAAATTCTCATTTCAGTAAATTCCTTCTTCTCGGATAGCTACATTTCCAGAATCAATTATCATCTCTAACATCATTACCTGAATGTAGCGAACCTGTATTGTAAAGGATCTTGGCACCGAATGATGATAGACATGAGAGGCTTAACGTTTAATTACTGAAGAGAGTTTTCTGGAGTGTTAAGTGCTAATATCAGTCACTTGCTGCTGTTGGCTGTGTAGCAGAATATTGTGGTTGTTACGATCTGTCAAGGGGAAGTGATTCATAAACTTTGCTGCATGCTACTCAAATGCACAGCTGGTGGGAATAAGAAATTGAGGGCTATTTATGGCAGTAAATCCCAACAGGAAACATCTGACTTAACCCTACATGGAAAAGAAACATGAAGTTTTGATGAGAAGAGGAATATGCATTCCTATACATTGTGAAGCACAGAACACAAAGCTGTTACTGGTATTTCCCTCATATTTGTATGTGTTAGGGGCTAAGAGTCATCTCTGAATCCCAAGCTTTACTATGACTAAATTAATTCTCATGGTAATTAATGAAGATACCCTTCCTGCTCACAGAGAGAGGTGAAGCAAGCTGGGCTTGTCATTTTAATTTAATGCCCTCGCAATGTATGCAGCAAATGGACAAAAGAAAGAAGAGATCAAAGAAGATTCAGATGTCTGATTTTTGGTTTAAGGCAAATAGTTGGGACACACAGTTAATCAAGGAACTAACGACAAAAACATCCCTATACACACTCACAAGGACTGATAATTTAAGTGACCCACTGGCAATGGTATATGGAGAACAACAGGTGTAGGTGACCTACTCACAAATCTAATGTGATTTCTTCCCCCACTCCAGCCTATTCTTTTGTTCCAAACCATAAGGCAAGGTGAAATAGAGTGAATTAACACCTCCTTCCAATATATGAAGAATATTACATTTTTTCCCCCAAATATGCTACCAATGGAGAAATGTAAGAAGGCGTCAACAAAGCTGCAAGCATTTCTGTAGGTACTGCATCCATCAGGGCTGAAGCTCCCCAACAAAGTAATCTTTTTGCAAATACAAGCTCTCAGCACTGCAACTGATAGCGTTCGTGTTCAAAGATAATTTGAAGAAGCAAGAAAATGGAAGTTTAATTTCTAGACATACTGAATGGTAGTAAGAACAAATGTTTTCCGTGGTGGTAATGAGAGGTCCAACTTATATGCTTTATACATTTTTTTTAATACAAATCTCTACTTTTCAGTATTTACATGCTTCTTGGTATGCCTGAGCAGTTGTATACATGTTTAAGAATCAAGTAAGAAAGAAAAAAAATGCTTCTTTTCATATGAAGGCCTAAATGGTGATTAATTCCTGAAAATTGTAAGTTTGATTTCAGTTACTGAATAGGTATTTAAATTTGCCTGGCAGAGCTCTGTTCTCCATTCTCATCTGTTTCAATCTAGTTAATGAAATAAAATTTTGTATAATAAATAACATGGGAATTAAGCCATAGAGATAACAGCAAGCATTAAATAATCAATCAATGCAAGTTGGAAAACACATAGCTCAAAGTTGTTTGCAGAAGAAAAGACAAATTGGATTTGATGTTTAAAAACGAAGCAGAGCTGGAAGTTATTTGGGAAAGGTAATCACTCCTATTTTGTACCTGCTGCAGGAAGGCTCTGTGATTCTGCCACACCTGCAATAAGGAAGAACAAGTAAGTAGAAGAAGGAAGAGGAGGCTGGAAGATGGAAAAAAGAAAAGCAGTGCAGAAAGGCAAAAAAAAGAAGAAGAGAAGGAATAAAGTACTGAGACACTCACCAGAGAAAAGACCAGCAACAGGCATGGAATTCTTCTGACACGCAGTCCAGAGAGCTCAGCAACAAGAATCAGTTTAGCCTCACAAAGGAAAAGACAAAGAAGGAGCAGCACCTCTCAGCACGGTAGGAGACAATCTAGAGGAGACACCGACAGTGGACCCAAAGCAGAGGTAATGCCAAACTCATCTCTGCACAAGTACCTGTCACAATATAGTTTGTCCAGCTGCTTTTGGCAAAGTTCAGACTGTGGCCAAAAGAAGCTTTCAGCAGCAGCACAGTCTTGGGCTGGTGGGAACCACCGATGAAAATGTCCCCCAAGGTGTCGATCAGTGATGGGATTCCATGACCAACAGCTGATTAACTTTGACTGCTACCAAACTCTAACCTCCCCTGCATCACGATTTATGTCTGTGCAGTTGGAGGGGAACCAGGTGCCAGGAGCTACCAGCTTGGGAACTAAGCACTGAATTTTTCCCTGAGAGTGAGATCAATTTTTCTGTCTTTGAAACGGGACAGCCTCTTGGGAGTTCTGGTGATAATATGAGGTGGGGATGGACTCACGTCAAGCACCAGACCACATCCTGATGCCCTACTGAAGTTGGTGGATATGGAGTGAGTTCTCAGGCCATGTAGAGGTGCATGGCAAAACACTCAGTGGGAGAGACTGTATGCATAAGTACTTACTTATTTCACTTTGCTCTGTTAAGCACTATTTACAGAAGACCATGGCTTTTAAGTAAATAGTTAACAAAACCCAATGTTTTCACCAGCCCTCCAAAGAACATTCAAAGTCATCTTAACCATACTTTTAGGGAGGGGAAAGAAGAAAAAAATTTCTAATAAACTTGATAGTAAATGTGTTTAACATATTCTGAAGGGTAAACATTTTGACAGTGGTCACACGGCTGAAGCACATATATTTACACAGTCCATTGACTTAAGGCATTTTTACAAGTGGACAAAAAAATTTCTGGCATGACTGCGTATCAGACATGCAGGTGTGCACACAGTGTGTTCGATAACTTCACTAATTCCCGAGTAGCTTGGTTTGTTAAAACAAGTAATATTTTAATTCTAAATTACTGTTAAAGCATATTCCACTGTGTAGATGAGCATTTAATAATAGGATATAGGTAATTAAAATTCATGGCATCAGCTAGGTACCTATTTTAGTAGTAAAAGAGGTGGATAATAATGTGTGTGTTTTATAATATACTAAACCAAGACTGAAACAGCCTTTGTATAGGAAGTCTTTTCCAGCTGGCTATGGCACTCCCTTTAAGTCATTATTAGGACTTTCTTACTTTACCCAACACGTGTTTGGCAGGAGACACGCAGGCTGTGCTTGGAGATATAATAACATAAAGGTGTATAACACTTCTATGAAAAAGAAACTTTAGAAACACAAATGCATTTCAAGGAAAAGGTGTCAGTCTTCTGTAGCACTGATGTCAGTCAGCTCCTTTTCTTGGAGGGACAGGGCCATTCTGCTCTGTTTGTTGAGCTTTGGCTGCTCAGAACAACCAGCTCAGCTTTAACCAAGACCAGGGGTGACTCGTGCTGCCAAATGAAGGCAATATTTTGCTCTTAAGTCTCAGCACTGGTGAATAATCAATAGAAAAGGCATATAAGTATTATTACTGAGACAATTGGAAATGGAGGCCTTTTGGAAAAGCCTGGATTCGAGGCTTTGTTGTTAGCACCTAGAAAGGCTTGTCAGCAGCACTGATGAACCTGAATGCACCTGCACCCTGCAGTACTGCAGCTTCTGTCAGGGAGGAGTGCAGGCAGAGCAGGATGGCGAGGAACTATGTACAACTGCCCCTGGAATTGGGTTTGTACTTCTGCGTGCTGAGGGAAATAGCGTTAAGGGTATTACTAATAAAATATATGCTCTCTCTCTCTATATATATAATATAATATAATATAATATACCTGATTATATATAACATACCTGAGTTCCAGAAGAGTATGCAATTTAATGAAACCATAAAGGTATTCCAGCCCAATATGTTAGAGCTCATGTTCTTTGTTACAGATAATGTAAGCATACTCTTCTGGAACTCGGGTATGAAGTTTTTTTCTGATGTCTTCTACTATAAGTTAAAAATTAGGGTAGCTACACTTGTATAAGCAAAGTAGTGACCAGACTGTGATCTGATCTACCTAAGTGCAATGGACATTAAGTGAGAACACACAGTAATTCCTAATATTATCTACCCTAATTTTTCTGTGGGCTGGCTCTAAGTTCGGAGTGTTACATCCCACACCCCCACATCTGGCTCAGATCCTGCCCCTGCTGCTTCCATAGCTCTGCGGGGCTGTTCTCTGATAGGAAGCAGGACTTGATAACCTACAGAATTTACATACCAAGTGGCTGACTTCCACCATGCGCACTGTAAACATCGTTTGGCTTTCCATACCTTAACTCTTTTCTCCATTTTAGACTTTCCATTACCTCTGCAGAAACAAGCTCTGCCCTGAGCTTGAATTAAATTAGAATTACTTTTGAGGGAGAAAAGCAAGAACCCTCCTTACAAATTTCCACAAGACCTTAAACTGTCCTAGAAACAACATTCTAGCCTTTGCTGGTGACAGACAGACACCAGATAGATTAAAAATCACAGGAATCAAACTGAAAACAAAACATTTTCATATATTACACTTACAAAAATTAGCATCAGATGCTTTTTTCCCCCTGAGATGATTCTAGGGAAAAATGAGTTGCAGCAGCCAATCTAAAATGTTATCTAATGTATGATCTAATTTCTTTCCAAAAAGAATTCTGTTACAGATCTACAAAACCAGCATATACAGATGCTATTAAGTAGCCTCAGTATTTAACAGCAACTTAAGACCAAGCAATACAAGTGTTTCTTAAAACAATAACAATACTTAAAGTAAAGGCAATGCTCCACATATCTATTTTTACATTTAGCTTATCCCAAACCAAGGTTCAATAATTTTGAAACACAGGAAGAATCACAAAAACATTAGTTCCTACCTGTAAAAAATTACAAAGAAAACACAGGAAAACCTCTTAGATGTTTCTTACTGAAAATCTAATCTTACAGAAAACCAGCATTGCTTCTTACAGCTTCTTACTTGTCCCCTGCTAGGCAAAAACATTTCTAGTATAAAAGGGGCGCGATATATTGTTTTTCTTTACTTCAAAGAATAAATTGTAATCATATGGGTGAATCATGCTCTTTGTGAAAGTATGTAGTTGTTCTACAAAGAAAACAGATAATATATGTATTTAAATTTTTTTTATATACTTTTTTTTCAGAACACTGTTGTGATGTTTAATGAATGCTTAACAATTGCATTTTTGTGTATCTTTTTGCAGAAATTTCTTAAAACCCAGCATAGCTTGAGCACTGCAGCCTGACTGACCATTTAAAAAGAAAACAAAACCCAACAGAACTCCCCTATCAACAGCCCACGCCTAAACCCGCTGCTGTCTCCCAGGAAATTGTGACAGATTCTGCGAGAAACCTGGGACCTGTGCACATAAGAAATTCTCTCCTGCAGGGTTAGCAGGTGTGGGTTATGTCAGATAAATTTATTGCAGTCTGCGCTAATAACAAAAATTATAGAAAACCTAGACGAAAGTGCTCTGCATCCAGCTAATTTGAAGCTACCTTAAGAGACAATAACAAGCTTCTAACAGTTTTTCCCTTTTTTAAAATACACTAATTATGCTTAATGTTCCCTGTCGCATTAGCCTTCATGGTAATTATATTTCAAAACTTTTGCAATTAGAGTACAGTTAATATTGTGGAATATTGCAATTATTTTTCATTGTGACACCTCTATTGAAAACTGGTGGCATAATGATCACATTGTTCAACTAAATCAGAACTGCAGAAATATGGCAAATGAACCAATTATACATTATTATTTCTAATTACAGATAATGCCCTTTTCCTTGCTTTTGTCCAGAAGAATTTCTCAAATACCCAAACTCTTCCTAATTTAAAAGAAACCAAAAAAACCACCAACTTCTCCGCCTTCATTTTTTTCATACTCATATTAATAAGTATGTAGAGTACTTATTTGCATACTGCACATTATAAATTTATAGCAGATGTGAGTATGGATACGTGTATGGGTACAGCGAGAATTTAAGGTACAGAGAGAATTTACAGCTGATACAGGTTCATGTAAACTCCATGCGCTTGTATTCAGTCTATGCAAGGATTTTACGCAGTGATGGATCCTCTGAGGTGACTTCAACACATAACAAATGTACTCTACACCTTTTCTAGTTCAGCCCTGTGTTGCTCCAAATGACAATTCCCTATTTCTGCTTAAGCTCCTTCTCTAATAAAGTCGAGGTCTGTGGCTTTCTTTACTGAAGGCTCTACAGCCCCCTCCTTTCCATCACTAAACTAAACACCAAATCCCTCATTTACAGCCCTGATTCTTTGCTTACTGACGCTGAATGAGCTCAAGCACTTGATAAATGACCACAGCAGAAATTTTTAAGAAATAATATATATCTTGTTAAAACTTGAGGGTCACTCCTGGGTTTTGAAGAGGGTGTTTGCTATTAAGCCATTCTGTAATCCAATAAGACAGAACACTAATACACAAAAGTGCACTCTGAGAACCACAGTGGAGGAGCCAGAAAGGAGCTGCTAAAACAAAGCCGCCGGACAGGTAATAGGAGACACTCGAGGCATTTGCAATACTTCAGCAGTTCTGAGAGTAATTATAACATACCAATTTTTACATTCTTCATATGGGATTTTAATCAAAGCTCTCTTAATTAAGTTTTCATTTAAATCGATGATCAAATCACTGACTTCAAACAGAGAAGACCTTTACCAAAACCCGTGGCTTGCCAAACCCCACCATCTGTACACTTTCAGCTACCAGCCTGACAAATTTCAAGGTTATGTTACCATGCCTAAGCCTAAAATATCACTCTAGCCAACATCAGATAACGGAAATAAAACATGGATAAGAGATCGCACCATTTCTCAAATGAAAAAAAACCTGCAAACAAGTTTACATGACTCCTTATTCCCCTCAATAAAGAGCAAAAATACAAGCAGAACTCCTGCAAAGATTATTTCAGGTCTCTAACTGAAAAATGTAAATCTCACTTTATTCAGCATGGTGAAACAAGTTTGTTTTTTTTTTTTTAAGAGTAAAGCCTCTTTTGGTAACCTGAACAATGAGCACACTTTCAAAATGAACTACAACTCTATCTCCTCTGAACCTTTGAAACTCTAAAATCTGGTTTGAGTGATTAAATGACAGCTGCAAGTCCAGAGAAATCTGGCACAGACTATAATTTTTATAAGTGTCTCAAAGCTCTGCCATCACTAGTGTCTCAGTCATCACCTACCTTTCCATCATTTCTTGGCTTGCATTAATTGATTTTGACTTATTTTTTTTTAAGTTTACGTGACTTTATTTTTCTGGCCATTGTATTTACCATGCAATTTTTTTTCCCTGTTAATTTAGACTTAAGTCTCCACCATCTGTTGAGCTCTGACAAAATATGGGACAAGTAAAGTGAGCACCAGAGGGTGTTTCTCCCTCTCCACATAACACCACTTAAGTACTTCTATGAATGTGAAAGTGAGCGTGACTCACAGGGTTTTGTCTGTGCATATACTCATGTTTGATAGGAAAATCACCTATAAACTATACTGGTCTCCAGGCTGGATACAGGCAATAACCAACACATCTAGCAATATAACTACCTATTAAATATTATCTATTGACATTTTACTACTGGCAAAATATTATCATGGGCTCAAAATAGTTCAACAGTGGGGTTATAAATAAAGGTTTAAAGACAGAGATTGAATTAATTTCCTCATGAAAATATAGTAAGTACTCAAAATAAATAGCTTTTTTTCTTAAGCTAACGGCCATATGTAAGATCAGAGCTATTAAGTCCATCATATTCAAGAATAAACTCATCTTCAAAGACTCCTCAAACTGGGAAATTAAATAGTGAGATCATTTAAATACAACAACCATTCTACACAACATTTTGTGGTCTGTGGAATAATTCTGTCCAATTCTTTAAAAAAATTCTTTCACATTACAGATAAAGTTTTAAAGGAATGATCAGGGCTGTAAGATTTTGCAGATTTATGAAATAAAAACATTACTTATGTGCACCTATGGAATTGCTAGCTCTACCCCTGCATATGTGTCATGCCTATTGAACCTATCTTACGAAGCAGCAAAGCACAGAAAAGTAGATGTTAATTGCTCTTCCTAATGATAATTTTTTGTATTGGACAATAACATTGGCTTGACTGATAGCTGTCAACATATTTCGCTAATATCTCCAGAGGATTCAAAATGTACACTTCATGCTGGGTAATATAGTATTAGAGCATAGCGATGCCCATCCAACATGTGTAGGTGAATTTCACTTGTGAAATTCCATTACTTTTGCAGAACAAACTTGAATATTCCAAATTCAACCCAGTACTATTTTAATTTGCTCATTTTGCTCATTACACAAAGAAAAAAAAATAATTAGATGAGTGTTATGTTTACAAGTGGATATGCAATTTTATTTCCTGAAATCTTTACTCTGCAGTTTTAATTCTGTGCAAATACCTGATAAATTGATTAGCCCAATAAAACCTATGTGAGGTGTTACAATGCTCTATAATGAAATAGCAGATCTGTATGTTGTTCTGAGCTACCGATATTTAAGTACTCCCAAAGCAAGTACCAATGGCTTTTTTGGATTGCTTCCAATAGTCAGAGAAGTAATCTAACTTTATTATCATTGAAAGCAACAGCATTATATTTCTTCTACTTGTCTCATCTCTGTGACAATTCAACTTATTTTTTTCCCCAGCGATTTAATTTTCATCAATATCAAATCTCCAGTGTCTCATGAAAACGATTCAACAGAGATAAATAGAAGTGCAGAAACTTGAAGTTTGACACTAAGTTCAAAAAACTTCTTCACAGTACTGCCGCTATGTCTAAACTAAATATATGTCTGCAGTCAACCAGATGATGAATCACTACTCTATGTTAAGCTTGATAATCTCTTCTTTAAGTCCTGCTTTTAACATTTTCAGCTGAAGAATCATGGTACAAATATTTCTGCAAAAATCCTAAGGTTTACATCAAGACAGTATAAAACCCACCCATATTCTGATAGCGATCTTTTGTAAAATGTCAGCGGTTAACATCCTTACTTCAAATTGCTTGACAAGGAATATTTGGCTATAGAGCACAATCTGTCATTGTTTCACATTTTGTAGCTGTGATCACCAAATGAAAAAGTGCAAAAAGTACCAGTAGGCATCGAGTTAATGGGTCAAACAAGATTTAGAACAAACAAAAACAGGTAAATGGTTTCACTTTCTGAATTTTGATAAATACAATACAAAGAAAGAATGATTACAGAGCCTTTAACCATAATCTAATAACACAAAATAACACAAAACAGCTGGGAGAGCAGTAAGAACATATATTTTCTTTAATTTTATGAAGTCTGTTGGTTGCACCAAGTCTGAGCAGTCTGCTCAATGTCCGCTTTAAACATTCCCCTTTGCTGTTAATTTTACTCATGGGGATATTTAGCAATATTTACACCCTGTTATTATGCTGTTAAATTAACAATGTCTCATCTTCAACAGATTTCAAAATGTAAATTGAAGATAGAGAAAGCATCAAATCTTATGAAAACAGGAGTATACTTTCAGATAGGACTTGGTAATTTCTACAGGGACACGGTGTTCCGGCGAGCTGAGAATCTTGCTCTGGTGGTTGGGTTGCTATGGGAAGCACTAACTGCTTCCCAGGTATGATGTTAACTCTGTTTGCTTTGCACTGAGAAAACAAAAACTTTTATCTGAAATAAAGGAACAGAACTCTAATAGCTGCTTAGATTTAAGACTCAGGGACAGAGACACAGAGAGTTTTGTTGTCAGGAAACACAAAGGGAGGGTTAGCTAAACTAAAAAGACAAAAACTTTCCTCTGTTTGTGTTTTTTTGCTTAGGCTTGGTTTTTAAAAGAATTTCTTTTATTTTTATGTTGTTCGATAACATGTTTAAATCAAAATAAAAAATGATACAATGTCACTATAGTTTCCCCATACTTCTTAGGTGCTTTCTCATAAAACCATCTGAGAGGATTTCCTGGGAACTACAAATAACTGAACTGCAGAATTTTGGCACAGACAGAAACCTATTGGTGATATTTCTGTAGTCGGCATGCTAAGGCATTAATTCCTGAAGAGAACTAACTGCAATGTAGTTTTTTGTAAATCACATGAACATAACCATTTTGCTATTAAAAAAACACTTCAAAATTAAGAGTCCCAGAAAGATGACAATGTATTTAAATACATAGCTGAAAACCAAAACCAAAAATACCAACAAACCAAACATACCTGCATTTCCCCCTGCCCTCTCCCCAAACCAAACAAAACCCAACCACCTAGAGAGAACAAATACCAAATCAGCCATCCTGAAAGTGACTGCAGCCTGCAGACAGCTTAGGAATTTGGAAAATTGAACTGAATCTGCCTATCATATAAAGAAAATACTGTTCTATAAACCAGCCTAGGCTACCCTATGAAGAAATCATTGAATGAAAAGGTTGCTGATCCAGCAGGATCCACCAGTACCTATTTCCTTAGAGATTTAAACATTAAATATTAAGAAGCTGCTATCATCTGAACTAAGCTTGACTGAAGAGTTCCACTACCACGTTACCCAGAGGAGTCAGCTACGTTCTTGGGGTTCTGGGTCTAAAGGAGTGATCGTAGTGGCTTCTCCAGAATAAAACTGCCATGATAAAGAGCTGTGAAACAGCAGCGGCTACTTTGTGACAGCAGGATATTAATGGAAACGGTTACAAAAAAAAAGAAAATTAAACAAGACTCTAATGCATTTGTGTTTCTGGCTTGATCTCAGAGGAAATGAAGAATGCGGAATCTTTCCAGATGTCAATAATAAAAAGGGGAAAAAAAAAGGAAAAACAAAAAAAGGAAAGGTATTTAGAAGAACTGGTCTATGGTTGGGAAACAAATAAATAAATTTATTTTGTGGCCATCAATGTACTTCCACATGATGATTTCTAGTGACTTGTATTCTATAGCTTCTTCCTGTAAATGATCTGGAAGAAGTGGCTGTGCTACCTGTGTAGACAGACTGGGCTGTAGTTGCAGACAGCACGCTTCTAAAAGTTTGGTTTCCAGTTGCTCTCCTGTCTTTTCCCCCAATTAATTTTGTAAGTAGAGTGCCTCACCAGCCTTCCCACATTATCAGAACCACCAGTTCTCAGTCTGTTCATACACATTTGTTTCCATAATCTCATCATGCTTTCAAGTAAGTCTCAAATCCGAAGTGAGTGTCTTGGAAATTCCTCCCATTCTTTAAGATGATCTGTTTTTTGATGCACCCTCTTCTCCAACTGCATAGAGTACACTCAAGTATAATTGACTGGCCTTACCATACCTCCTAAGTTCACAGATTTGAGAATAGTAAGTATTCTTTAACTAGTTTCTGCCTAGTGCCTGCTTCAAATCACAAAGAGACACACTATTCACAAATATCTAATTAAATCTGGCTACATTTCTAGCTGAAAAAAGTTAGAGGAGGAAAGGAGAAGAGATTTGGAAAAGGCAGAAACAGTAATTATTTCAGTTTTCAAATGCCGAACCATTTAATTTGGAAGTTTTGAAGTAAATATCTTCATCTTTCATTTAGAGGATTTGTCTCTGTTGGTTTTGGAGGATTTTTGTGTTTCTTTCTTAAACCTGCACTGAAAAACAGTTAAACAAAAAGGCTGAACCTTAAAATGGAAAAAAACCGCACCTACCCACATTTTGTTTTAGAGTGAAGTAATCCATACTGCTCTTCCTCACCAAATTTACAAATTGAGGAAGTATTAATTTCTTCTTTCTTTCTATCCAAGCCTTAGTAGCTGCCTTTCATTCATTTGTTTGTTTTGCCTCCATTATACTCCCTTTTGCTTTTGTAACAAGTTTTTGGCTACGGTGGAAGTGAAGGCGCCAAGAGTTGATGAACCTTGCACTGCAGGGTCACTAAGGATTTATATGCACTCCCAAACCGTTCCAGTCCCAGTTCTCATTCTCACTGCTTGACAGAATAATTCAGAGCCATCATTTGCCCCTTGAGCTCTAACTCCCCAAACTCCTTTCTCTTGACTCTGTAAATTATGTTTTCAGAAACCTGAAGCTTACAAAGTTTCAAAGATTTTACACCTTTTCATATGTGCTAGTCCCTATAACTGGCAGATTTGTGTCAAGCGAAATAATTATCCACCTCTTTGTGGGAGCAAGTTATTAACAAACACGCTCAAACACTGTGTCACACTTCATTACAGTGTGTATTAGCTGAGGAGTTAGCCTTGTGTTTGGTGTGTAAAATCCCCACTGAAAAATGATTTGTAAGAGCCAGAATAATTAGCATGGCCTATACATTAGAGATTTAATTAATTCAGCATACACATTAAAGTCCAGATTTCTCAGTTCTCCCCAAACTATGTCAATTTGCCACTGGGCATTCCCATTTTATTATTTGCTAACAACTGTCTCCCAGGTCTGGAGATTCAAGACCAAAAAGGATCTTTCAAAACAAAGTCCTAAATCTTTTTCTTATGGAGTACTAAGACAAAACTGAACTCTTTTGTGGTTACTACAAATGGAAGTTTTAGGGCATGGTAGTTCACAGTAAGCCAGTCCCTCTTAGGTAGATTGGAAAAAATATAATAACAGAGTAAAGTCCCTAGCTTTTAAGGTTTTGCTATGTATAGGTGCCTATACACATTGCTATTTATTGTTTATAAAGGTCATTCTCATTTCCTACAGCGTTCTAGATTCTGCTCCAAAAGAAACAGAACATCAAGGACAAGGAGTCTCCTCAAACCGATACCAGCTCCACACTGAGCTGCCAATTCTCTTGCCTTTTGATTTGTTAGGTTTTTCTTGAGATCCCAGATATGCAAGTACCAGCTATCACTATAATCATACAGATGCCACTATCTTTCTGCCTGTATGTATGCATTCATTTATTTATTTCACAAATTGTTAAATCTGACCTGAATAAAAGGCGAGAGAAACTCAGTTATGGAAAAATCACACAGTTACAGCCCCATGATACCCAGCACAAACGCACTACCCAGAAAGGAACTGTTGTAAAGGAGCAATACCTTGATGGGGTAAGACAGGGACCAAAGCGGCGCCGAATGACAAATAACACCCTACGCAGATGGAAAAGGTCACTGCAATAAAAGCAACCTAGGGAACTGGGAGCAAGTGCAGCACTGCTACAGACTGAAGGAAAACACAGAATTCAAACAAATGGAACAGAGCGAGTGATGCAATTTCATTCACATGTGAATGCCACAGATTGAGCTGTGAAAACATTTGGGGAGCTGACAGAATGGAACAGGATTCCCTCGATGCCATGCTGTCAAGATATCTGAAAAAGTAAGCATTTACTCAGGCGAGTAATTAACTTTGAATAATAAATACAAATGTTCAAAGTCCTCAGGTTTTCTTTCTATGAATCTGGAAGAAAAGTAAATTACATATAATTGTAATGTAATAACAAAGGCAATATTTTTGTTGATTAGCTTATTTTGCAGCTGACACCAAGCTCAGTGATGTAGTTGCCACATCGGAAGGATCTCATCCAGAAGGACCTGGATGGGCTGGAGAAGTGGCCCTGTGAGAACAAGGTTCAGCGAGGCCAAGAGCAAGGTCGTACACCCAGGCTGGGACAATCCCCATTTTCAGTACATGATGGGGGATGACATGATTCAGAGTAGCTCTGTAGAGAAGGACTTGGGGGCGCTGGTCGATGAGAAGCTCAACATGAGCTGGCAGTGTGTGCTCGCAGCCCAGAAGGCCAAATGTATCCTGGGCTGCATCAAAAGAAGAGCGGCCAGCAGGTCCACGGAAGTGATGCTGCCCCTCTATTCCTCTCTTATGAGACCTCAGCTGGAGTACTGTGTCCAGTTCTGGAATCCTCACTGTAAGAAGGATATGGAGCTGTTGGAACAGGTCCACAGGACGCGACAAAGATGATCAGAGGGCTGGAGCACCTCCTATACGAGGACAGGGTGAGAGAGTTGGGCTTGCTCAGCCTGAAGAAAAGAAGGCTCCAAGGAGATCTTATAGTGATCTTCTAGTACATGAAAGGAGCCTACAAGAATGNTGGGCACTGGCAGAGGCTGCCCAGGGAGGGGGTTGAGTCACCTTCCCTGGCGGGGTCTAAGGTGGTGGATGAGGTGCTGAAGGACATGGGTTAGTGATTGATGGGAATGGTTGGACTCGATGATCCAGTGGGTCTCTTCCAACCTGGTTGTTCTCTGATTCTGTGATTCCCATAGCATCCTGATTGGCCCAGATCTATTGTCCACACGCTCGCAATTACCAGCATCAACATTTGTTTGGTTGACCTCCAAAACCCCACACGCTGCCCCTAAATGCTCTCTCCACCCTGATTTGCATCTCTGATGTTCACCTCTTCATTCAGCTTCCTGCTCTTACAACCCAAAGTCAGTTCAAGGACCCCAAGTCAAAGAAGTATCAAACAGGTCTACCTTGCTATCACTGATTCCTGCAGTATGGGGCCTTGGGTAACTTGACCTAGTGGGATGTCCCTGCCCATGGCATGAGGGTTGGAACTATCCTATGATTCTATATGAGAAAAATAACCTCTCACCTGTAGTTTTAATATGCAATTATCACAAACAGCATGGGCATTCCAAAAAAGAAAGGAATTAATCAGTTCAAGACTTTGACTCCCAAATCCTTCCATCCCTGAATCTTCAGAGTGGCATAAAGCCAGCTGACCACAGGTGATATTAGAACAAATAGGATGAAAGTAGAGAGCAACGCCACAGACAGAACCAAGCTGAAATGCCATGCTCAGCTCGGAATCCGCCCCGTAATATCAGAGCCTGTGAACATTTATTTGGCTTCCTACCATCATGCTCTTTCTGCAGGAAACATTTCTAAGTCTGCATAAAAATAAAGCAGCTGTTAAATGGAGGAACCACATACTTTTATTACATAGGCTGCAACAGTGGCTGCACAAGGCTATCGCTAAAGCTGAAATTGTAAGAAAGACAAAAAACTGGTCTACAAAAGCATGCATCAGCACAACCCAGCAGAAGATGCAGTGATGCAAGCAAAGGAGTCCTTTATACAGTATGGCTTAATCCATTTGGGAAATTGGATTAGGAAGTTAAAGGAAAGCATATTTTGCTTGGGTGAGCTGTATTTTCAGTGGAGGGTTTCATCAATAAAGCTATAAGCGCAAACCCTTTTAGTGTACGTAAGCCCAGAGGGAACAGGGCTGTTGCAGAAAGGGAAAAATATTGAGTCAAATGACAGAGTTCAGATTGCTTTCTCTTTATGCTGAAGGGATATAAAATACATGCATGGCAGAACTGTCAGGCAGAGAGTCAGGCATGAATGAGGAAAAAAAATAACAGTGAGAATACTTAATAACCACTGAGCACCTTCTCCAGCTATGTGGGGAGTTCTCTGAGTCCCATACTTTTTAGAACAATACTCAACATCATCTAAATGAAAAGAAGTCCTAATTTATTTTTATTGAACCATGCTTTATCTGAAGCTAAACGCAGTTTCTAGAGATCACAGTATAATCAATAGGTGATATATATTTACAGATTTGCCTGATAAGATGCTAATATTCACAAGCATATTAAAAATAGATATTATATAACTGTAAAACTATTGAAGTGATTCTATAACCAGGAATAACTTAAGTACTTGATAATTTCATAATTTATCATTTCAATAAAGCAAATACGTATGGCTTTGCCTTATCAAAAAATAGGAAACCTGTAAGACGAGATATTGAATCAGATGAAAAGTGTCTCCTTGCCTTCAAGTATTTGTAGCAAGACTTACTTGGATTTATAGGGAGAAAGAATTAAGTTAATAAACTTGTGGTTGTTAAAAAAACCCAAACAACCAAACAAGCAGAAAACAAACCACAGAACTTGCTATGTGCAAATAGTTAAAGAATTCTGAAAAAAAATATCCTAAATTTTAGGTTCTTGATTTTATGACTTGTAAAGCACAGGCAATACAGCTATGAAGTTATTAGGGCTACATCATTGAAAGCAAAAAAAGCAGGTCGAGTTCAGACGATTCAAAATTCTGTATCAAAAGACAAAACTCTTAGAAAGTGTGAGAAATTCTTTCCCATACGGCATGACTTACAGCAGAGAGCATTTGCATACACAGTTTTAGGCTTTTCTACGCACAAAGGAAAACCACAAAACAGCATCTGGACTCAGTATACGAAAGACAAAACAAAAAGAAAAAGAGTTCTCTGCTCATAATTAATTGTAAAACTACCAATGATGCTTTTCAAGCAAGAAACCAAGTCAAGGCACCTAGTTCCTTGGCACAACACAACAGACCAACAATATCTGGTCTTAAGGTTTCAACTGTATGACATTGACCAGTAATCTCAAACCAGCTGCTGGAAGACAAAGTAAGGATGGGCAGTGAGAAAAAAATAAGGCCTCACTGGCCATGGTACCTGATTTGTTCCCTTGTCATCAATGAAGACATTAGAAACCAGCAGAGTAACGTGCTGGAGAAATGGCACCTTGGTTAGTTGGCACCACAGCTGCTTTGCTCCGCTGCTTTTATTGCTACAGAGGCTGCCAGCTTAACACATTTACAGACCTTAAACTAAAACGATGCGAGAGCAGTTAAGAAAATTCCTTGCAGCTCTCAAAAACCACAGTGAGTTTACGAAGAATACAGAAACATCACAATTAGAATCTGTTCTCGATTTTGCAGCTTTTTGTAACACATTATCGTTTTTAATACCATAATCTTCTGTTTGAGATTTGTTTGTCTGTTATAATTATGAATTCATAAATTAATAAATACAACGTCTCTGCAATTTCTTAATATCAAGAATCACATCTTCTGGCTGAAATTCAGACATCTGCTGACATTGTTGACATATGCTACCCAGATTAGAAGCAGCAATTATATCAGTAATAGTTGCAGCACCATGGATATAATACTTAAGAAAAAGTACACCCTTCAGTTTCAGTGGGAAAACATAGCTCATGCTGTTCCTTCCATCTCTAATTTCAGTCCAAAGCTCTAAAATTAGACTCAAGAAATGCAATGGAATTAGAATGTGACCAGCCATTAAGGATTTAGAGAAGTTAAGTACTAAAACCAAATTAGGAAAAAAAAAGCTATTTAAAGATGTTGCCGCTAAACATATAAACTGTTTCAAACAATACGCATAGAAAGGGATTATTGCTTAAAACCTCAAAGTCAGTCTTCATAGCATAAACACTGGGAACCAACAGGGTTTAGGTTCTCTTCATTCTTATCTACTGTAACAGAAAAATCTTTATTGGACATCGTTACCTGCTGAAGAGAAGACTGAGAAATACAGGATGGTTTATGCTCTTCAGCTTTATTAAGCATTAAGGCTAGAATTCTGCAAATGAGCATTGCTTTCTTCTGCACTCATGGCAGAACATAACAGCCATGGGTGACAAGATAGGAGAAAAGTCTCTATCACTAATAAAAATAATAACAACAATAATAACAACTACAACAATAACAACAACATCAAAATATTATTATTTCAGGAAAAACATATAATTTCCTTTTTGTTTGGGAATAGAAATCAAAATGATAATCTGAACTGGGTTCTTTGCATTGTTGTAAAATGTAATCAGAAAAAAAAATTGCTTTTGGTATTCCTAATGCAAAAAGAACAAACCAAAACCTTTCTGTAAAATTAAATACCAATATCGCTCAAGCATCCTATGCTTACTTTCTGCACAAGGGTGTTGGCAAGACCTCTGCTACCTACGATGGCGGTTTATGAGCAAAACACGTTTTATGAAGCCATACAGTGTGGATCAAGAAAGGATACCCTCGAACTTCTAGTTACCATGAGAACATCACTGTGTATTTGAGCAGACAACACTGGTGGAATTACAAAATCTCTGAAAGCATGGAGTGTAGAATGGAGTGACCTGTATCTTCCGTTGGGGACACACAAGGAGCTGCCACAAACCTACTCTCTAAGTTCTGACCAGCCTTTACACCTCTAAAACTTACTAACTGCTGAAACCATTAACACTGGATATTTCTGAGCATTTCTACGTATGCAGACTTTTCAGTCTCTCTGGTCAAACTGTTCCAATGCTTGATCTCCCTTTACAGTAAAAAAAAAAAAAGTTTCTTCTTGCGTTTAGACAGAATTTTCTATATTTCAACTTAAGCCTTCTGTCAGTGAACACCAACTGAGAAGAGCCTGTCTCCCTTATCCTGAGTCTTCCCCATTGGGATAAGATCCCACTGAGTCTTTTCTCCAGAATGAACAGTCTATCTCTCTCAGCCCTCACAGAGCACTAGATGCTCCAATCCCTTGATTATCTTAGTGGCTCCCCACTCGACATGCTCCAGTAAGTGCCCCAGCACTGCCAATGTGTCTCACCAGCATCGAGCAGAGAAGCAGCACCACCTCCCTTGATCCTGATGGCAGTGCTGCTGGGCTGCTTTGCCCCAGGGTGCACTGCTGGCTCATGCTCTATCTCTTGTCCTCCAAGATCCCAGATGCACTTCAGCACAGCTGCTCAGCCCCAGCACGTACTGGTATAGGGGGTTACCTCTTCCCAGGGGCAGGACTCTGCACTTATCTTTGTTGACCACGAGATTCCTGTTAGAATATTTAATGCTCAATATTGAATCTCATTAATTGTGAATAGTTCCTCCAGCAATCTAGGAACTGGCTATCACACTGAGACAACTATGCAGACAGAGGTTTCTTATCTACAGTTTAAAACCACGTCTTTCTGGCAATGAGATGAAGATGCTACCTACTGAGAGATCCAAACTCTTATTTAGTCTCTTAAGCAAGTCAAAGTCAATTCTTTTCATTGGGGGCGGAAGGGGAGAGCTATGGATTATAGTTTTGTGTTGTTGCTACTTTATTTTCTATTACGTAAATTGGCAGATACAGAAACATCTTTCTCTGTTCAGTATCGGGTGATATTTAATCAACTGAAGGAGATGTAATTATTTTTCTATAGGACTCATTTACTTCTTCAAGATGACTATCTCCTGTATGGGTTTGCATTGTACAACAGAAACTGGAAATACCTGTTTATTTTATGCCAGATTGTACATGGTTATAAAACATACACTTCTAAGCACTCTCAGCAGAGGATCTCAAATAAACCCTCCAGCTACTGTGCATTAATGAAAGCTCTGGCTTCCTTCAGAAAAAACCATATTTTTACATACTGTATTAAACTGGAAGGAGGTGGTGGTAATTATATATTAATAAAGATTAAAACCTATAGACAGGTAATATCTGTTGAACACAGGAGATCCTTCCAGATATTCATACTCAACATAATGAATACATTTACATAATAAATTAACACAAGCAAGGGTTATTAGCATAGAGTGTTATTCTTTCTTTCCACTTGAATTCAGAGACCACACTAAAAAACAATGACTATTTTGCTCAAGCCAAACTACTTCTCTATTCCTCAATGCCAAAAATTGCTTGTGGAAAAAATCAAAGCCAACCCTGTCTTCTAAGCAGCATCCAGACTACTCTGTGGACAAATATCATTACATTGAGCCAACTGCTTTCTATTATCGTCTCTGAGTCAAAAAGACATGTTCTCACTGAAAAACTGGGCATGATACCCCCCCCTTCAGTTAGACTTCAGTAACTTCTTGGGAGTTGTGACAATATCTAATGCACAACTTCAGATTTTCCCAAATTCAAAATACTCTGAAATTCATTCTGCACCTCCTTTTGAACTGCTAGAATGGTTGATGATGATGAATGTATCCCTTTATGGATCCATTACATCAAAAACTATTGTGCAAGTAAGCGCGTCCTAGGTGCTTTACTCAGTTTGAAAATCAAACAGTTTTCCTGTTGAGATTCCAAAATTTGGTTTAATAGGAACAAATGCTATATAAAAAAGTAAAGGCAAAGCTGCTAGCAACAAAACCCCTTATGCTTTTTCCTATGTAAGGTTGGAAAACAGCTTGCTATATTGTATTATGACTAAAGCCATTAAATGGCATTCCAAAAAAGATGACTCACCTTACATTATTAGAAAGAAAATACATACAATATATACAGGAAGAAGACATAAAACTATTCCACTGTTAGCTGTAACAAACCACCCTAGAAAATGAAGTGACAGGAATTGACCTTCTTTTAAAAGTGGAAAAAAACCAACACTAACTTTTCAAGGATAAAGGTCTCGCTTCCTTCCATAATATTTGTGTTTTTCAAAACACGATCAGCAGGTGCACCAGGTTTCAAAAACCTCTTGTCCTTCATCACATATAATTGTGCTGCATATTATATTAAAAAATACAAGCAGAGAAATGTAAGTGATGGGAGTTCAATTAAAAACCGCATAATATCCGTTGCATAGAAAATGATTCTGCAACTGAAATCAGGTTTTAATGAGAGAAAAAAGGAATACATTTTCACATATTTTTAATTACACAGAATTTCCTCAAACATGATTTTTAATAATATATTCCATTAGGTTAACATCATATTTAAAGAAAGTGCATTTTCTGATTTCATTTTAAGTCTGATTTTGAGCAATTACTGTGTCATTGTTCTGCAGTAGAAAGGTTGAATTCATTTACTGTGTGGTTATGCTAAGCTATGATTGATGTCGCTTCTCCAAATGATAAACCAATCACCCCAATGATGTAATGTCATTTTAAGAGTGCTATAATCACATTTCTCTCAAACTGGAAGCTCTGATGAGTTCTAACAAAGATTTATTGTAGATTAAAGGCCTTCATAATATCAACAATAGATTGCTCATTTGATGGAAGATTTGATTAGGTAATTTTTTTAGGCAAATGAGGTTTCCAGATAAATCAAGATGGCTATTGTGAAGGGCACAGGGCAGTACATGTGGATGACTACCACCTCACATCCAAGAAGACTCATCTTAAACTTGTTGAGGAGCTATCCAGTAATTGTAGAGGTTGAAGCAAGTCTAAGTGTACAATCAGACAAACAAGAGGACACTTATTAAATAATGTAATCAGTGGGAGACTTCTGCAAATATTTCATCTTCGGCACTTAGGAGTGTGAAAGAAATGTTTAAAGAAGAACCTAGAGGCTGCTAGCAAATATTTATTAATGATCAAAGATTATCTGGAATCTAAGCTTTAAATCTAAAAATCATCAAATCCTCCTTTTTAACCCAAGACTGAATTTAAACAAGATATTTAAATTTGTTTTTGCTTGCACAGTGTCTGGATTTATGTTGCTAAGTTTCCAACGAAAAATATACTTTAAAAAATTAAATTTCTTTTTTTTTAATAAATCTCAAAGAGTGATCCACCTTTCCATGTGAGTCTATGTAGATGGTAAAACTAATTCTAAAAATCTTTCAAAAACAAGGATGACGCACAAATAAAATGGTGAGCTTCTCCGATTTAAGGTATACATGACTATCTGTTTTCTTAGAAACTCTCTAAAGGAAACACAGTCAGAACTATAGAATGAGAATGCTAGCAAAGTCTTATTCATTTCCATAGAATGTACTAAGTCCAGGAGAGCTCACGTTTTCAAATACTCTCACTGGTTATCAAACAATTATGCATCTACGGTTGAAAACCAAAAACTTAATTTCTTATACCCTGAAAACTATAAGTCATTATATATTCTATGATGAAGAAAATGGAATACTTGGTGGGAAAAATGTTATAAAGTATAATGAATAATTCAGTCTTTCCATAGGAATTCAAAGCATATCTGAGCATGTCAAAAAGGTTCCTTGGGTCAGTTCACAGTATCAACAGTGAAACAAAGCTTTTAAGGATATAAAGACACAATGACTACTATTTGAAATGGAACAGAAAGAGCTTTTCCATCGTGTTTTCACTTCTTGTACTGCAGCTTCCTTCACTTGGCTTTATAAGAATAACTATCTTGGTTCGTTCATTCTCCAACCATGACTACAAATACCAAGCACCAAGTGTTGAAGCATCCTCCAAGATTCTCCTTCTGGTTCAGGTTCCCTGATCTTGATTTTCTTCCACTTAGAAACCCTCATTGCATCTCCTTCCCATTTACTTTCCCAGTTCCCTTTTAAATCCTTGTAAACTGATCCACCATGCCATTTAGACAATGTTCTCTGTTTTGTTCTCCATTCCTTTCTTCAGCTGCCAACATTCACCTGATCCTGTGCTCTAAGATTAAGCAGGTACATCCCCAGCAATTCACCCTTGAATGGTATTAGTATATACAGTAATAATCCATTGCAAACCAGTGAACCAGAGAGGCTTTTTCCATGAGTATTACTTTGTTTCTCTGCCCTGAATCTCCTCTACCATTTTCTTGCCCTGTTATTTGGTCTCACAGGTTCCTTTATGATTTTTCAGAGTCTGATCACATCCTCAGCACCTTATGATCAGCTGCCTTTCTTACCCCAGAGTTCATTATCTTCTCCAGATATCTTCATGGCCCATGAAAATTCACCAAGGAACTCCAGCTTCTGCTTACTCTGTCTTAGTTTAGGTTCCTTAAAAGCAGTTAAGTGACAGATTTTGCTGAGAACCTTTTGAAAATACTAAGGCCCTTCACCAACCAGATGCCCCTTATTCAGAAATGGGTGACCCCTCCAAACAAGTCTTCAAGGTTTCTAAGGCAGTACTACCTCTCACAGAAGATACATTGACTCATCAAAGATAGAACACACTCACTTCCCTCCTCCTATCCATTTCCATAGGTTCTATTGAGTTGCCCAAAACAGACGAAGGGAGTTTAAAGGTCTGCAGCTCCCTAGATTCCTCTAAACCTCTGAAAAAAACCCCCAAACAAACCAAAACAAAACCCAAAAACTAAAGCCAAAATCAAACTAGTATCATATTTCCCACTCCCACACCCCAAGTACCAAAGAAGCATGTTCAACCTTGGATTTATTATTTCTTTGTGTATTGTATTTTATTTATCTGAGACAGCAATTGGACCATAGGGCGAATTGATAATTCAGGATTGAAGGAACGCTAAGAAGTCCTAGTCCAGTCTCTGGTCAAGCAAGGGCAGCTCTGAGGTCAGACAAAGAAGCTCAGGATTTTAACCAGCCTGTTCTTGAAAACCTCCAGGACAGAGACTGCACAGGCTCTCTGAGCAACCTGTTCCAATCCAGCACATAAGGGAAAAGTTTTACCTTACAGCCACTCTGAATCTTTCATGTTTCAACTCTTGCTCATTATCTCATCCCCCCACCATGCACCACAAGCCACTGTTTAAAGAGGCTGCATAAACCCACCAAGGCCACCAGTTTCACACTACATAGCATCTCTGATAGTGGTCAGAACTATATTGTTATTGGAAAGCATGGCCTTGAGCAGATCAGAAATCACATATAAAATATAAATTCACAGTGCTTAGTTAAACATAAACGGACTGCACGGCTGATATCTATGTTCAAAAAACAAAATAAAAAAATAATTTAAAAAAAGAGCTTTAATAGCCTTCTTCTGTTTTGCCTGTATTTCTAAAAAGGGATTGCATCTTCATTCCTCAATTTTTGGCTGTCAATATGAAAAGTCAGCATCTGCTAATTAAAGAAAAAAACACAAGGAACCACCCAAAACAAACAAACCAAAAAAACCCTGACAGAAAACCCTAAACACTACAGATTATGTGACTGATAGCAGAGCTGCAAATGTTTTAAAATGGTGGTCTGAAAGACAGTAATTAATTTGCTGCAAAATAGCAGTATCTTAGTTAAATGTGACATTGGGAGTATAGAATCGGACACATGCTGAAACAAGAAAAGACACAGAATGGCAGAAGCAACATACATTTTCAGATACTGAGCTCATCACCCACATGAGATATTGGAGTAGCCCATGCAGAACAAAGAACCATTGTGTGTACACCTCTCTCTTAACAGATGCATCAAGGAGCAGGAGAACTAATTCAAGAAATAAATCTCTTGATGACAACAATTTAATAATATTTTTCACACTGCTTATAACACTCCTAAAAGTAAAAAACTCCCTTACAGTAAAATGAAGGAATAACATATACGATGTATGGTGTTTTCATGAAATAGAACAGTAAGATTTTTGTTTGTCTCAGTTCCATATATGCAAGAACACATTCGCAAAAAAAAAAAAAAAAANAAAAAAGGCATAAACCCGGCACAAACACGTCACAAACAAACTCCATATGTTTGCAATTTTCTTACCACTGCTGGAAGTCTGCTGTGGCCCTGAACACGCTCTTAGCAGATATGAATTAGGAGAGAACTCCTCATCGGGATTGGTGTCCATGATTTGATGGGACGTATTGCTGTCTAGCAATGGCATCTGGCAGCTAACTGGTGGAGGATTATGAGAACTGGGCAGCTGAGCAGATGGGAGAAGGCTAGACGAGGATGTAGGTGGAATGGGACGACCTGGGAAAGAGGACACAGGGATCAAAGATCAGTAATGAATGTAATGAAAAAAACCAAACAGCCAAGTAATTGCATTGTAATTGTCCAGCGTCACACACGATTCCTGCTGTACAGAGCCACAAAATCTCTCCACTGGTACAAACTTATCCATTTGTATCATATTCAAGGCATTGTGAGCAGCTAGGTTGCGAACTCATTCCAAAAATCTCTCTGCAGCATCAGCTCGTAACCCCTCAGGTGAACAGATGTTGAATGAATGAGAGCAACTGCACAGCCCTGGATGGGAAGCGCTCCGTTCTGCTGGGCACCGACAAACACAGCAGCCAAATGGTGCCAGGTGCCAGCCTGCCTTCTCAGGTGCTGCAAAATAAAAGCCCATCAGCTACGTATTGTACCAGAGGAATATTCACAGAAATAGTTCATGTGGCTAAATGAGACCAGTGAGATAGGGGTCTATATTGAGTTATTTCCCAGAATTACAACACATGTCTGTAATCATCTCTTAAAATAACGGTGGTGATGTGATATTATTTATGTATGTGTGTATATATACAATGGGTTTTTTAAACCAGAGATATTGCTCCAGTATAGGAATCTATCAGAGGCATGTAATGAGAACAACATGAAGGCCATCTCCAAGCTGAAGTTGTTCCTGTATTGTTGTAGATCTCCCCAAAACCCACTGATGGGTATGATAGGAAGCACATGGCACAGCAGGGCTGTAAAGGAATTATTCTGCTGTAGAGATGGGCTAAGCTGGAATACTGGTTAGAAACTTTTAAGCTTTCTTGTCCTTTCACTCACATTTCTTTCTGCGCTGGTGCTACAGGGATGGAATTTTATGCCTAGCTCACCAGCCAGGTTGATTTCAACTCCGCAACCCAAACTTTAATGCACCTCATCCCACTGTATCAATATATTTTGGTCAACTGAACTAATAAAATGTTCACAATTGTTTATTCTTTCCTTTTATAACTTTACATCAATCCATTCCATTAAATGCAAACATATGAGAACAGTTCTGGGTTGGTTTTTTTGCATTGCCTATTAAAACATGACCAGTTATAGGATGAAGAAAAGAAAGAGAAACAAGCATTCTGATCTCTGGAAGTTTATCTAGTACATTGCAGAAACTGTTCATGAATAATTTATACATCAGAAAATATAACCTCTGTGATACTGCCAAAGTCTGGGGGGCAAAGAGAGATCTGCTGCATGCTAGCTACAAATGTTAAACCACAGCAAAACTACATAAAATGGCAAATCCTTGTTTCCACCTTTCTTAAAGAAACAGCAGCAAAGAAAATACAGCTCAGCTTTTAGGCTGAACGTTAGGAAAGTGTTTCACAGAAATCATAGAATCATAGAATTACCAGGTTAGAAGAGACCCATCGGATCACGGAGTCCAACCATGTCCCTCAGGACCTTGTCTACTCGTTCTTTAAACACCTCCAGGGAAGGAGAATCAACCACCTCCCTGGGCAGCATATTCCATTGGTCATTGGGCACTGGCAGAGGCTGCCCAGGGTGGTGCTTGAGTCACCTTCCCTGGAGGAGTTTAAGGGACGGGTGGACGAGGTGCTGAGGGACATGGGTTAGTGATTGAAGGGAATGGTTGGACTCGATGATCCAGTGGGTCCTTTCCAACCTAGCGATTCTATTATTCTATGATTCTACTCATTTTTGGAATAAAGAACCCCTCACTTTATATGAATTATGCCATGGTCTATATTGTTAGATAATCCTCTAGAGTCACTCACCAAATTTTAAAAATTCTGACCATACAAATCATATTTGGGAAGCAGCAATCAACCAAAGATACCCATAAATTCCAGAAACCCCCCTTTCATTGCACGGTACCAGTAAACAGCATCAACTACTTTCTCACCTTCAAAACATCTGATGTCAAATAAATACCTGGAGATAGGCAAGTGACTATTATGCATACTTTCATTATACTTTTAGCATGGGATAAAGAGATGGTAAGACTAAATCATCAAGTTATCATATGACAGAAATGGGTTTAAGCTACTCTACAGTAGCTCCCATCTACAATCTTCTATGCTAGAGAAAATTCAATATGCATTGAATATTTTCATTGTGGACTTGCATTTATGAGGAAATAATTCTAATATTGATGACAGAAATAATTACTGTTATTATTCGAGATTATGCTATTCCTATGAAATACTACAGTGAATATGCTAAACATTCAAGGGAAGTGACTGAACAAAACCAGGTTCCAATTATTTCTTTGCAAAGCCTTGGAAACAAGCAGAGAGGCTGAGGTTTGACACACCTCAAACAGGAATATGAAACTATGCCCATTGTGTGCGTATAATTTTCATGTATTCTCGCTCTGCTTCTTTACTCTATCACATGGAAATATATTACTGTATTATTAAAATGTTGTACGTGTGAGGTTATGAGATGAAGGGGAAAAGATTTTTCCTCCCATGTAAACTGCAAATGGTATTTCAGAGAATTTTAGGTAAGTTTTTGCAGAATATATCGTAAGAAATTAAAACAACCTAAGAATTCATTGCAAGAAAAGCTAATCACATTGTTACCTTTATGAAACAGTACAGTCCAAACCCCTGAAGACAAGGTAAAATACCTAATTGCTACAGCTCTGTTCCTAGCTTAGAGGAAATAGAAGGTATCAAGTTCTTAAAACACTGCATTATTTTGGTGGGAAGTTGGCTCCTGAGGAAGATTCGTCCATAAGCATGTATTAATGGAAAAACACAGAACCGACTGCTGATCTGTCCTGTGGTCAGATTTTTCTAATAAGCTGCCAAATTTGATTAAAACTTTTCTTGTGATTGGGGCATTCTCAGCCTTTCAACTCAGTTTTTGTCAAGTCGATCTTTGGCACCTGTTGAACTCTCACTACAGCTTTTCCCTCTACAACAGTGGGGCTCTAGTACAGTGTCTTCTTTCTCTATGGCTTTCCACTCACAGTTCTTGAAAAACACAGCACATCTTAAGGCACCCAACCTTTTGCAAAATTTGCTGGGAAGCGAGTTGAAAAATTACTGAAGAGGAACACAAAGAGATCCTATTAAGCTTTTTTGCCTTAGGAAATAATTCTAAGGGGTAACCATCTGCAGTACCACAGTTTAGAGAATGGTTGTGAAACTGCTGAAGAGAATTGAATGCATGCAGCTAGGCTATAAAGAGCATGATCAATGCAATTTATTTGCTACTACATACTCTTAAGTTTGAGATAACATGCTTAATTCATACTGTTCAACACTAATACCTTGGTCAAATACGTTCAACGTGTGATTGTACCATATAAAATAGCAGACTAAGTTTTCCAGGATTTACAAACCTGAGGTTCTTGCCAGACCTGCTCATTTGTCTGTAGATACCTTACAGCTTTAGTTTGAACCCCTCCATCTCTTGAAACGTTTCTAAATTTCCCCCACTTCACAATGGTACTTGCAATGCCCTACGGTATTATAAAACATACTGTGACGTATGGTGATATCAGTATTCTGTTACACTGCTGTTTTCAACAGTTAAATCCATAATGTAAATAGGATTTGGCACAATTTGTGTCTACTCTTCATATATTAATATGATAAAGCCTCTATGAATCAGATCGTTATCCAGTTGTGCATTGACAGAAGCACTATGTAATGGATACTTTACTCCTGTTGACAGCAATAATGTAATTGTGTAACATATCCAAAGAAATATAAACCAGATACCAAAGGTAGAAAAGGAAATCGAAGTCTAAAAGCTGATACATTGCAATTTCAATAAAAAAAATTATTAGTTCTTCTTCCAATATCGGTTCACATGCATTCTCATACTGCATATACTCGTGCACAGCAAAGACTCGTACAGATATTGGATATGGCGTTTTGAAGGCATTTTTCAAAGACAAGAACAACCCCCCCCTTTCCTTGATAGCTTTTCCCTTATTACTTTCTCCTGCCCTTTATCTTATCTTACTACTTAATGAAAAATCTTGATAACTCTCCTTCTGCAGGGCATTCTGATTTGGGATAGCTTTGGGCTTTAGCTACAATACCTTATTCTGCAAGGGCTGCCTTTACCATCTTATCACTTATTTTCCCTTTTTCCTCACTAAGATTATATAGTAGACAGCAAAGACTTACTTCTTTCCTTTTTTTTTTTTTACCTTTTAAAAATCACATCTTTTTTCATCAGCCCAGGAACTTTTATG
This sequence comes from Piaya cayana, assembly GCA_013389865.1. Classification (NCBI taxonomy): domain Eukaryota; kingdom Metazoa; phylum Chordata; class Aves; order Cuculiformes; family Coccyzidae; genus Piaya; species Piaya cayana. The sequence goes on from WAAB01017931.1 coordinate 187,879, forward strand.
AAACGATTCTTCAATTACTGCTACGCTTCAAGTCCCTAAGGCTTAAAATCTGTCATAGAATCAACATTCAAAAATTGTGCCACGCTTGTAGCTGCTACTGACATCACAGCTCCACCATCTTCCTCAGGAAGTTACCCACAAAAGCTAAGTATATGGGTCAGACAGAGGTGTGAAGAATTCCTTTATTCTCCTTAAGGACAACTTCACAGCCAGACAGAGGTTCAATAACACACAAGCTTCCCCATGTGAACTTGCATGCGTGGTCCTGGTATAATGCAGGAGTGGGGCCACAGAGCAGCCTTTCTCAAGCTCAGACACTTACAAGACAGTTACTAGGAGTTCCATTACTCTTAATCACAACAGCACATTTGGGGAAGAGATTCTCTAGCTGAATTTAGCCTAAAAGATCAACATTCATCATGAGGGAAAGAAAAAACCCCAAACCACCACCACCACCACCACCAAAAACTGCCTGCAATCACTCCTAGCACCAATATACATAAATAAAAGACACATTCAGAGAAGAAAAGTAGGCTGCTTACTAGATGCTCAAGGATTTTTGCATGGTCCTTTACATACTACCTCTTCTTTTTCCTCTTGCAAAGGACCTATAGAGCTTCGGGAGTGAATAAAGGCCATGTGTGTGTAACCCTGGCCTCTGTATTCCACCATGGTGCATGGCAGGAAGCGAGAAACAAACATGACAAGAACACCACAACATGTGTGGTCACTGTACATTACAAAAAATGCATTACAAATATCCATTTTGAAGAACTACACAGTAACCTTTCAGCTAACTGCACTATAGTGTCGTCTTACTACCTAACAACATAAGAAGCATAATTGTATAAATGTTTATACATTGAAATAGGTTCACCCACACACATCTAGAATGACACACATAACATACAGAGTTCTTAAATAGTCATTTTTCCATTAACTCTGTGAAGACCACAACTCATTTTGCCGCCATCCTACACTGCTGTTATCTACTTCAATACAAAAACTTATTTTATTAGAAAAAATCAAAATCTTGGAGGGGTTACACAGATCTCAAAGCTTCTTGGACCTGCTTGCAATGCTACTCTTAAACTATTCCCACCAGGAGACTCTCATGTCTAGGGTTAGCAAAGGTCCAGCAAAAATCTGTGTAGAGTCTTCTCATTCACTGTGAACATGTCACACTGAGAATTTAATATACCTAAACAGCTTATCTTCATTGATAACTTACATTTATGAAGGTATCTTCCTATGTGTAGGGGCAATAACAATAATAACAAGCAAAATCAGGTTTCAACAGCACCGAACAGCTGGCAATCTTTATAATCAAGATGTTATAACTGTTTTGTACTTCTCTAAGTCAGGCTACCTGCTATTCATGCAGAAAATAAACAAATAAACAGAAATAACCCGCAATAACTATAGTTAGACACATGTTACTATCAATAAAGCCACTTATGTTGTTGTTCTACAGCCCTGGTTTTAAGGACCGGGACTCAAACAGAAAGACATATGCAAGCCACAAACTCACTGTGCAATCCTTAACACATTAGGTTGCAGAGAGAAGGGAAACTTTAAGATAACTGCTCTTTTTAAAACAACTGTCTGCAAGATAAAATAGCATTCAAGTATTAATGCAGGAAACCAGGGAAGTTAAAAGTGAAAGGAGATGAGTTGTTTCTACATAACTGATGGCATCATAAAATAAACTGTAACACTTAATTGGCAATTAAGAATTTGACATTTACTAACTGAAGCCGATATTCTCGTTACACCAATACAAAGCATAGAACCCCATATAAATAAGTGCCATAAAATTATAGGAATTACTTCACTGATGGACGGTATCAGTAGCAGCAGCTGCCGTGTTACTCGCGTTTACTGAAATCATACAAGGAAGGCTGCCTAGTAACGGCATTGGTCAGACATTAACTGAAGATGATAAAAGAGAAGGACCAGATGTCCCCCTCCTTTTTGCCCTTACTTCAGGGAGCAGACCTGGAAAGCTGGGTGGCACCAACTGAAGGAACACATCCAGGACTCCTCTGTGTGGGTTTCACTCCTCTCCTCGCCCCCCCTCCTGCAGCAGACACGTTCGCACTGCATTTCCAAGTCAGCCTGACAGAAGCACCTACATTGTCAGCAATGTCAAGTTCACTTTAAGAGTGAGAAACATCGCTAAATGTGTTAGGAAACAACTAGATAAGGCATGTTTCTGCAAGGCAAAACACTATAACTTAAGCAGGCAGCTGATGGAGGTGAAACTTTCCTGAGGTACAGCACATTCAGCAGACCCTCCTCCTCCTCAGAATAATTGTTTCTACCAGAAAAAATTGTCTGTCCAATATTTATGCAAAACAAGTCTTGCCAATGGGCTGTGCACTCTCAAGCAGACTCAATTTTTAAAAATAAGTATATATTGCAATAACTAGCATAAGGAATATAAATATTTTGTATCTGATGAAATTACTACAGTTAGCTGGAGACAGGAAAAATCACCCCTTTTCATTGCAGTAACAGCATCTGTGATTGTTGTAGCTAAGATGGTACTTGTACTTCAGCACACCACGGCCAGTGTGGAGCCCAGCAGGGCAAGCTTTTCACAGGAGTGAAAGCCATTCTTCCCCAGAGCTGTGGCCTCTGCTGCCAGAAAGAGAAGACAAACCACCTAGCAGCTACCTACTGGCAAGCAGCAACGCTAATTTTTGTGTAAAGAGGACTCAGTTAAGCCTTTACTCATTAGACTGTATTTCAAGTTGCTGTGACAAAAGCCCAAGATGAAGTGTGCAAGAAAAAGAGGGGGAAAATGTGTGACGATTTGTGATCATTTTCTTCAGCGTTAAGTTGCTTTCTGCTGCCTAAACTCCGGTTGCATTTTTTTCTCTAAAGCAAACAAGCTACAAAAGAGCAAAACAGAAAGATATACATCAGGATTTGGATGACAGAGTTATCACCGAAGAAAGGTTCTTTGAGTGCTTCTGAAGCTCCTATCTCTCTGAAAGCAACAAATGAACAAAACCAGCCAAGCTAAGAAAAGTGTTTTCACTGAGTCTATTTCACAAGAGTCAAGAGGAGAAAATAAGGTTTTCCTAAAAGCATAGGGCTGATATTCCTCCACAGACTTGTTTGTTGATATTTTTTGGTATTTCTCTGATAGTCAGGGCAACTAAGGATGAAGCTGATACCAGGAAAAGACAGAAGGTGGCTTTGAAACCATTAAAAGATAACGCTCAAAAAGAGATTTAGACAGAGAAACTCATCATCTGTGATTTACCTAACAGTAAACCAAGGAAGACAAATCAGTGCTAGGGTTTTGTATCTCTCCCATTTAACAAAATGAACAACACCTAGTGCCTTGCTTAGTTATCTCAAAAGTTTTACTGTGCACAAAAAAAGCGTAAGATCAGAGCTGTGGCATGAACAGTGGGAAGGTAATTATAAAAAACAAACTTATATAACTACACTACAGACCAGAATAGATCCCCAAAGGCAATTTTTATCAGAAATAAGGAAGATTTGTATCTTTTGTCAGTAGCTTCTCTGCAAACAGAGCTGCAGAGGTCTGCATGGCACATAGCTTGGTTATGTGGCTCTTCCCAATGATCTGTAGATTCTACTCTGTCAAATAAGCAAGGGTGGAGCTGTTTGCGGAGTGAGATGACTGTGTGAACAACTACGTCTTTGTGGGCTGTGTGTATGATGGGTTGGCTACTGGCCTGCTGCTCCCTAGGGCAGCCTAGGGGTATGCTCTTTCAGAAGGGCTTCACTTGGGTCCCTGAGTCCCCCAAGAATTTTCTTGCTTTATTTTTTTTGTCTAGTGGATTTTTCATTCCAAGGTGGGTGGAATGTTGAAAGACTCGAGCTGTTGGAGATCCCCAGAGCAGCAGGAGCAGAGCGAGCGTCAGCATTGCTGAGGCACAGCTCCATCACATCATCAACAGATGAGCTCCTGTGGCATTCAGGGAACATTTATGTTGGCAAGATCTCTAAAGATGATACTGAAGCCAAACTCAGTGCAAACAGCACTCATTCCCTCCCCTCTCAAGCAGGCAATGGAACTGATTTCTCACCCACACCAAGTTCTCCTGAAGCCCTTCTGGGAAACGTCAAAAAGCAAAGTCAACTCTAAGTGCAAGGGGCCCAAAGCCCTCAGGAAATTTGTGCTGAAGAAACCGAGACATACCTGCCAAAATCTGCACCTCCTTTAAGAAAAGAGGAGACACAGTAATATGGGATGATCTCACACAGCTTAAAACACAGTTTTGAAGCATTGCTGAATTACATGGTACAAGGAAAAGGATGCATTTCTTTAGAAAACCTAGAAATCGTGATCTTACCTGAGTAGGTACAGCATTTTAATACTCAGAAGTTAAAATGTTGTTTAAACACTATTATTCTAAAACTCAGAGCTATTTCTTCTTAGGTATATGTTACAATTTATATTTACATTTCCAAGCAATCCTACAGGGTGGGGGTTGTGCATGGATAAGTCAAGAAAATCCCAACCAAACCAAAGTAATCCCACATTCTTCATGACAGTAATACATAAATTCCTGTTGGTTTAGCATTGTTGTAGTTGTGCTTGAATTTGCTGGCAGGACAGTCAGTTGTTTATAAGGTAGTATATGTGAAAGAAAAAAAAGAACAATTTTAAATTGGCAACTAATCTCTGTTGCAGAAAAACCATCCAATATTAAAATATGTTTATATTTCATGCGTTCCTCTTCCTTGTCCTCTGAATTAGAACTATTTCCTGCATGTCCAGGGAGACAGTTTGAGAATTGCAGACAAGAGAAAAGGGACAAATGAAGAACAACTAGCAAGTCCTGGTCTCTATTTTTATTATTACAGAACCATTCTACAAGCTTGTTCAAGTTTCATCTTCTTTAAACTATTGGACCTCCGTACGTGGTTAATATTTGTTGAAGCATTGTGCATATGTCATTTTTTAATATGAAAATTACTGTACCAAAGCAAGCCCCTATCATGTCTAAAATCCCTGCAGAAGAATACGACTAACTCAGAAATCAATCACTTCTCTTGTGACTTCCAGTGTTAAATTAATTTTCCTAAGCAATCCATCTACAAAATATTTCACTTTTATGGAATTTGGATATTAAAAATTAGTACACAATCATGACTTAAAAATTATCTAAACCAATTCAGTTAGGTAAGGGAATAATTTGCTGCTGTCAAAAGCTAATGTCACTTAATTCTTGTCTTGTTAAATCATCTGACGCCCCTTTCGGTTTTACTTAAAAAAAGATAAATAATGAAAACAATTTACAGCTAGAAGATGTTAGAGTTTTGCAGCTGTTCAGTGTCTTTTGGGCAGATTAGATTCTGTAATGAGAAGTTATAAACCTCATTTTATAAAAGCTGTTGCTGTCTTGGAAAAAAACCCACAGTGAATTAGATTAGAAAACTCTTTTCCTTCATGAACCTATTACACTAGCAAGCTGATTACTTGGCATATATTTGATACCTTCATAGCTGGAAAACTGTAATTTGTTTCAGTTATTTTTTTCCCATCACTCACCAAGTCAAAACGTCTTCTCTAATCTTACCGTATCTCTGATTTAGCCAGTAAAACTAGAGCAAGAAGAAACACAAACCCACATGAGCATAACTCACAGGAACTTGCATTAACTTGACTTCCCCCCAAAAAGGTTCTACTGAACTAACTATAACTAACATGAATTTAAAACAACTTATCAGCTGTCTGTTCCTTGTGGGACAAAAATAACACTCTAAGATTAGGAATGTCTTTAGAAGAAACTTATTGGGAGATTCACAACCATCATCATATGTGACTGAATTTCCACGACTACACAACTTCATAATAAGTGCAGCTTTTAAAAATTGGGTAGGAAAGAAAAAAAATCTCTTATATAGATCTATCTCATCAGCTAAGCGTTCATGCCAGAGAATTCCACTAATGAAAAAGTTGTAATTAGGCCCTAGGTAGTCAATTACCAGACACTCCATGAAACCTACCTCCTCATGTAAATCTGGAAATACTTATTTGATCTTTATGCTATTGGCACAGAGAGTTCAGACTATGCTGTGCTAGAAACTTGTTTCCACTGTCCAAACAGCTTCTGTTTACCTTGACTTAGTTTTATTGAAATTCTAACTAATGTTAAACAACCACTCATGCCATTTCCGCTATGTACCCTCCGGAATGCTGTTGGCCTTATTTCTATTAGAGAAATTCATTTCCAGGAGCACTGCAACACTGAGTGACTCAAGGGCCTGGAGTCACTAATGGGTGGGAAAAATAACACTACCTTGAACAAACTCTGACCAGCAATTACTTAAACTCTGTGAAAGTCACACAGAGAGAGCACTGGTGCGAACAGGCTAATGATTAGGGATTTTGTATTAACTCTTTGCATCCTACTGAAAAAGCAACTTTAATTTCTGCTGAACAATGTTAAATAAACAGAAGACTTCACATGATTAGTATTATGTAAACAGGTAAATAATATACGTAAAATCTGCTCTATCACAGTGTGGTGCCAGTGCTACATTCTGGCTAACTCTGCTTCAGGTGACTAATGTCCACTTTTCCTAGTTACACTTGCAGCATGAATACGGTGTTCCTGTCCATTTTCCAAATGTGTGCAGAATGCACTTCTGAATTTGAGCTAAACATTTGCTGTGAAACACTCAAGAGATGTTTGTATTTCAGTGCTAGGAGATGCTAAGTTGCAGAAAGAAAAGCATTGGTGTGATGGATTAATCTTCCAGTACTCTTGATAGACTGACATTTGCATGATATCATCTTGATATTCACATTTTTTCTTGCCTCATCTGATTTCTTCTCTCAAAATCCAGTTTTGCATTTCTTACACAACCCATACTGACATTAGTAGAAGCTTTAGGTGCACAAGGAAATCATAGGCTTGACTTTTCACTCACGAATGTCATTGGTGGGCTTTTCGAAAACACAAAAGCATGCAATTATTTGGCTTCTCTATGTCCTGCTGCATCTTCAGGCAGCTAAGTATCTTTTCTTAAATATTTAATGAATGTTTAAGACCGTTATGGTATTTTACACTGAACATTTGTGTGCCCTGACAAGAAGTTAATCGAGCCCCATAACAGATCCTGCTTCAAGAATGAACATTTAACAGCAAACTGCAGTGAAATGTCAGCTCCACTGAAGTCAATACAAATTGTATTTTTGCCTTCAGCACAGCCAGGATTTCACCCCAGAGTCCTAAAATGCTATTGTACAGAGAGAAGCTCCCCCAACAGTGACTGACTGAAATATCAGGCTGCTGCTGCTCATTCAATTCAGGACTGTCTGCTGCACTGAGATCTAGAAATACAGCTTGGAGCTAAACTGCAGTTCAAAATCAAAGGGGGACATGAAATATCGTCACTCATGGAGCTAGGCTTGCTTCTTTTTTTTACAGATCTCTCTGAGGTCTTCCAGAACAGCTGACTATTCCTGGAAGAAAACATGGAATACAGAAAGCATTCAAACATAGGATTATGGACGAAACTACCAAACTGCTCACAAACGAGCAATTTAAGTACAGATAAAATTTTGCATGCTCCCAGTATTGAAGAAGGTCTGAAATATTTCCATCTTTATAACGCTGATGTTCAGTTCAGAGTTTGGGAAGTAGACTCAAATAAACAAGGATTATAAATAACTGAAGAAAGGACAAGATCATTTACTGTCTGTGGGCCACACCTTGAATGAACGCTGGAATCTACTCACTTTCCTTACGTCAAAGCTGAGAAATGTCAATCCTTTTTAAGTGAGGTTTATGTCAAATTCCAGTTCACGTGAAAATATTTAGCCCAAATAAAACCTTTCTGAGTCGCAGATCACAACACAAAAGATATCAGGCCATTAACCATTTCCACATTGCTGTTTATCACTATAATTAATGGCACTTTGGGAGAACAGTACAGGAAACTAAAACCATAACATTTCCTTTTAATGGAAAGATATCGCAGACATGAAAACCACAAGATAGAAAAGGGAGCTTCATGCTTCAGTACTACGAAAACCTGTAACCTGATTAAAAGCATTTGAAAGGACAAATTGAGATATGTTAAAAAGGTAAGAAATATTTTCATTATAGCTAGAGTTAAATTTGCCAGAAGGAATGAATGAGGATACATGCCCCTCCCTAAAAGTCAAATGGTCTTCATTCCAGCCTTTCAGCAGAGCAAACCCCTGACTGAAAATCAAACAGGCTAGAGAATAGCTTGAATGTGCGACTCAGTATTCCTACATGAAGGCATCTTTAAAATAATGACAGTATCTCTCATCTTTTTGATCTCAAAGCACTTTGTAACTACAGATCAGAACTATACAAACAGAGAAGAATTACAGCAACCAAAGCTGAAACACGCTACTTAGGAATCCAAAGTTTGTTTACACCATTAGAAGGCACTCAAATATATATCCCCATAAATGACAAGGTCCCAGCAGCAAATTAACAGGAACAATTTTCCCATCTCAGAAGCTGTCAAGATGGGCTCTGTTAGCCAATTTATCTTACTCCAGCACATCTCTGGTGCTTGTCAATCAATATGTGAAACATTTGGTACTGATTGCCATTTTTCTATCCACTTCCTTTTGCCTCTCGTACCAGGCAATTTACTGCAAGTCAATCAAGGTTGAAGCAGACCTTGTTTAAATAAAACACTGTTGAGTTCTTTTCACACCAACAATTTCAAAAACAGAATGAGCTGTAGCTTTTCGCATTTACATTTATACTACTTTTCTTGTTTTTCCCAAATGTCATGCTCAAGTTATAAGTCATAACTAAACTCCGCTGAAGGTTTATGGAGAAAACAATCGGGGAAGATGAACTGAATATAACTGCACATGCTTTCACTGTCAACAATTCAGTCCATCAGTGGAGACCAAGAACATTAAAAAGTACTTAAGGAATCTGGGATTATTTCTTTTTCACCATTGCTCAAAGTCAGATCTCCACACCATCAAAGGAAGTTCTAACTTGTCTGAACTTCTTATCTCTGGATAATTATTTCAAATATTCATTCATAATGCAATTCTAAGGTAAAAAAATAAATCAACTACTACACTTATAGCTGCATATCACAAAAAAAAATGTATAAAGAACATCAGTTGTCCCAGCTAATAATGTGGTACTGTGCTAGACGTAGTGACTGCTCCCTTCTCACATCCAGAAAAAAACAATCCCACAGCAACATTGGGTCACATCACATCTAACCTGGGCACTACCCGAGCATCACTTTTAAGCCACGAGGTAGAAAAATACTGCAGAAGCCACATTCTTTGCAACAAATAATATTACCTGATGTACAACTGAAACAACATTCACTTGCAACACTTAATGCTTAGCCAACAAAATTTTTAAAACTTTGAATCCTTTCTGCTGAGTAAGACTTGATTTTACAAAAAATGCCCATGTAACTTTTCTACCGTGCACAAAGCTATTTCAGTGTTTAGGTTCATTATAGGTTGTGAAAATAACCACATAATCATTCATAACAGTGGAGCATAAAACTATTGTCTTCTGAGTTAAAATGGCAATTAAATGCTTGAAGCATGCATTTATGTGCTACAACTATACAGAGTGTCAACAACACTTCATCCTGTTTTATCTTGTTATTTATTAGATCCCCATACACTAAATCAAGTTACATACAACGGCATCAAAAGAGAATGCAAGTCAGGCCAATCCCTCATATCTCACAAGTATCTCATAAGAGAAGCGAGACACACATTCCTTTACTATCAAATAAATGAAGAGAGTGGATACGTCTTCAGTTGTTATTGTTCTTATTAATAAGATTATCCATTCCCCTCCTTTTTAATTTTATATTATGCAGAAGTGTCACACATTCTCACCCAGCTCAATAGCATTTACCTACCTGCTTTTACGTGTATGTTTATACATATATGCAAGAAAGTAAACCGCTATATGCATGTGAAAGAAAATGAATGGCTTTTGAAAGAGACAAATAATTACCCATTCCTTCTCTGATTAACAACTTGCAGCTACCATTAAAGTATAAAAAGAGCTTAAATTATTTGAAAGGATGCCTGAAGTAAAGGTCTCAAATTTGCCTGTAGTTAACACACTGTAAAACTCTATAAGAACGTCTCCGCTCTCTTCCTACTACTTCAGCATAACACTTGATATCTTCGCAGTCTGCAGCATACATGATAAAATCCATAACACCCCCCCAACAGAGTCAAAGATGGAGTGAAAAACAAAGCCAGCATATTATAAAACATACACAATCACCAATCCTATCCTGGGCAGTGTTTAAAAATCCTGACAGCAACCTTTTTGACCAACACAATGCATGATACAACTCAAAGGAGTTCTATTTCACTATCTTTTGGATAAAGGATGCATTCATTTAATTAGAAAGGAAGATAGGTTAAACATTTTAGAACACTTATCTCGTAAGAAATAGTGTGTTTATCCTCACTAGGGGTGAGGTTGACTCAAACTTAAGGATTTTCCTCCTTAGGCAGCTTCAATTGATAGAAAACGATCCCACATAATATATGAGTTAGGTGCATACCATAGATATGGATATTATATAAACACATACAAATATACATATATATGTACAAACACAAGTGTACGTGCTTACACACTAAGATATGCCATGTCCTAAGCCTAACCTTACTAAAAGTTAACCTTTAAGTTACCTTCAGAAGAGATTTCTCATTTCTCATCAGAGGAAAGACGTATGCTTTACTTTATACTGATGTCACTAAAGGGAAAAAAAATTAGCCAGCGAACAAGATTGAGATCAGATAAAGTTACTTCCTGCAAGGCAAAAATCACTTAGCCTAATTCATGTGAATATGATTTAAGTACTTCAACAACAATCGCTGTTAGCCCACAATAAAAATCATCATAAAGAGAGTATAACAGTTCCAGATTCCTGGTTTAGGCCTAACTCATGACAAAAGACAACGGGTGATTTTCTTGTCCAGTCTTCACAAAGATGCCTCCCACACTAAAGCACAAAGAATCAGACTTATACAACACTTAGTTTATCATCTTCAATGATAGGAGAACACTTTGGTATTAAGAAATTTTCCATTCATTCCACCTCATATATATAAATAAAATCCCTAAGGAAAAACAAAACAGTAATTTTAATCCTCAGAAAGCTCTGGGCTTACTCAAATCTAAACTTTGCCACTGGCCAAGGCATGCATGGTATTTTTATTCTCCTCTCACATCTGCGGAAGTTATCTGGAGCTCGCAGAGAGCTCATGCCTGGACTGCAGGTTTACAGCTGGGCTGTGTCAATTTATTGGAAAGGCCTTTTCTCCAGAATAAAACCAAACAGAACACCCAAAAAACATTACAACTGCTTATGAACTATTTCTCTTCGCTCACAGAAAAAAATGTATTTCATCACTAACAATTTTTTCCCATCAGTTACAACAATTACTTGGTACACACTTTATGATTATGAATGTAAAGGGGAATGTAAAATGTTTCTGCCACAGAGAGAAGGAGCACATGATGAGTTAAGTTCTTTGACAGCTGGATGCCCTAAATAAGCAATTGCCTTAGGTCGAAATGGTGAGAGGACTCTCCCCTTTGTATACTCGCCTCCAACTCCTCTGTCCTCATATTTTAGACTTTCCACTAGGGCCCTACAAAGACTGAATAGAACATATGGTGTATTTTAGGGGAAGGCAGACAAAGCTACTAGGCCAGAGAGGATCGATACAGAAAAAAGCAGCGTATGCAACCTGACATATCACCTGCCAGAGAGTTACAAAGGAACAGTGAGTTAGGATCCCCTCTGAACAGTCAGGTCATATATTTCACTAGCCTTACCATTAGCAAAAAGTCCAAGATTTCTACCTGTTCCTATCCTCTATCTTTCCCCCACAATACTAGATCGTTTGAAACCATGATTTTAACCCAAACCTGCAATTTTAGCAGCTAAGAGAACTGCACTTTCCTATCTCTCTGCAGCCTCAGGGACTAATTGAGAATATTACCTGAAGGCTCAAGGTTTAAACACGCGATGAAGAAAAATCTGCTTAAAATGAAAGCTACACAGAAGAATGAGAGAAACAGGAACAACTCAGAGCTCATTCTGTCACTGGAGGTTTTTACACTGCAAAAGGCAGCATGATGTATGTGATCACGTGCTGGGAAGACCAGCAACACCACAGTGACTTTCAGCGATTTCTTTTATTGCAGTCCACAGAAATCTAATTGACAGGTAAGGAGTTTGTTTCCCCTACAAATCACAGAACTAAAAAGGAGTCTTAAGCTAAAAACATTATAATCTGAGTGGGGATTAAGTTTCTTCTGTCTTTGCTAACTTGCCATAGTGAACAGATGAAATCTGTTAAATATACAGGGCTGAAAGGGTGTTTCTCTCCAGCTATCGCAGAGATCATGTTAAAGTGGGATTAAGGACCAAATGGAGTAGGTTGTAAGAAAGAGTCAAAGACAATTTTAAAAAATGTCTTTTCACCTGCACTTAATGAAATGAAAACTAGAAAATTTACACTCCTCTTCTATCCTAAGTCCTGACCCCATCAAAAACTGATGTACAAAACTGTTCCGAGTTAGGTTGGTTAATAGAAATAATACATCACAATCCAGTCCATTTGGGGCTTTTGTTCTTAAACACTTCAGTAAATGGGCCTGTTTGTTAACTCCAACAGATAATTATAAAGTGCAATAAAAAATTAAATTATGTTAATAGGCCAGAGAACAACGGCTGTTTCTGAAATGACTGGCAATTACTAGACATAATGGTTCTCAATTAAGCTGGAGGGTATTTCCGATCCTTCATAATTCACTATTTTAAAAGTATCATAAAAATATATAAATGTGAGCTGCTAATAAAACTTTCAGGCCAACAATGTAGCTATTTGTCACAGAAACTAATACTTATTTTATTTCAGTGTCTTTTCTCTTGTGAATGATATGATATGTGAAAATATTGTAAGTGAAAAGAAGGCAGCTGCATTGGATTTATATCTTGTAATGCTCCTAAGTGCAGGAAGAGCTATATTCCTTTCTTAAGTAACTTTGGTTTCCCTTGGGAATACAGTCAGCAATGATGCGTGTTTACCAATTCTATATTTAGATACTGAAGCTTGCTTTATGTACTTTAATGCATATGTAGATGTGTACCGAGGCACTTGTTGCTTGACCACTTTCAGGTTCTTACTGTATTTATCAAGGGAATAAAATGGACAAAAATAAAAGAAAAAATTAAGGCCTACAGTAAGACGAAGGAAGCCTAAGGATCATCTTTCAATTATAAGATTCATACACTGTAGATTTCCACCAAACCAAATAAAACAAGCACCTTTAATAAATGATGCCAATAAGGAAGGATCAATAGGCAATTATTAGTGTTCACACTTCCACAAAAAACTATCACTAACTTATACACATATGTAACCTTGCATTAGAAAAACTGCAAATTAGAATCATAGGATCATAGAATCACCAGATTGGAAGAGACCCATCGGATCATCGAGTCCAACCATTCCTATCAAAAGTCCAACCATTCCTATCAAGATTCCTATCAAAATTTATTGCTGAATTCTCTTGCTAACTTTACTACATATGATTAATGATCAATGTACTGGAGACATGCCTGAATACCCTAAGTAGACACATTTAAACACACATGTGCCCATGTGCTTTATTTATTTATTTCAAAATCAACCACACCATAAAGACATTTTCTCTGATCCAACCACTTCAGTCTTTCTCCTGCCAAGGAACAAACCTTCTTTCATTTTTACTCAAATACATTTGCATATTATATTCCTGATGAAGAGCAAATAACTCAAGAATAGTTCCTAAGAGTGGAAATATTTTTTTTCATATTTGAATAGCAACTGAAAGACTTGAGCACAACACTGAATCAGCAGTGGAAGACAGTAATTTATCATCCAGACCAGGATCTATTGAGACTCTTTATTGCTTTGACCTCATTAACACGGAGCAAACCACAAGCTAACATAAATCTGTCTCTCTAAATACTTTCCCCTTTAATTTTTTAATAGTTCCACACAAAGGGAAAGGCTAAAGCCAATTAAAAGAGATACAAATACCATTATTATTGCCCTGACAAACTATTAGTTNAATCACCAGATTGGAAGAGACCCATCGGATCATCGAGTCCAACCATTCCTATCAAAAGTCCAACCATTCCTATCAAGATTCCTATCAAAATTTATTGCTGAATTCTCTTGCTAACTTTACTACATATGATTAATGATCAATGTACTGGAGACATGCCTGAATACCCTAAGTAGACACATTTAAACACACATGTGCCCATGTGCTTTATTTATTTATTTCAAAATCAACCACACCATAAAGACATTTTCTCTGATCCAACCACTTCAGTCTTTCTCCTGCCAAGGAACAAACCTTCTTTCATTTTTACTCAAATACATTTGCATATTATATTCCTGATGAAGAGCAAATAACTCAAGAATAGTTCCTAAGAGTGGAAATATTTTTTTTCATATTTGAATAGCAACTGAAAGACTTGAGCACAACACTGAATCAGCAGTGGAAGACAGTAATTTATCATCCAGACCAGGATCTATTGAGACTCTTTATTGCTTTGACCTCATTAACACGGTGCAAACCACAAGCTAACATAAATCTGTCTCTCTAAATACTTTCCCCTTTAATTTTTTAATAGTTCCACACAAAGGGAAAGGCTAAAGCCAATTAAAAGAGATACAAATACCATTATTATTGCCCTGACAAACTATTAGTTATTGGATTTAGTCTCTTCACTTTGGAAAACCATTACTCCCCTTTCTGAATGAATTAGGAATTACACTGTTCATTGAGTTACCTTGGGATTTTTTTTGTGTTGGAGGATGTGTGGCTGTTTGGTTTTTTTTAATCCCTTCTTTTTTAATTCCATTTTCTCTTTCATTACTTACTTTTAGTCTCAAACTTGAAGCTAATGTAAATCTCAAGTGTTACAGCTGGACAAAGATATCTACATAAGGACTAAATTGTAGTTTTAGCTTCACTCCAAATGGGAGAAAAGACTCTTAGTTGATTCCTATGCAGTAAAAACTTGGTTTTCTATCTTATTAAGATCATCATACAACACTGACAGATGCTTAAAAGCATCTAATGCTGTAGTAGCTGCTGAGAAATGCAGCAAGAGTACTGCTGAATGATAACCATTTTGTCTGCAAGATTTAGCTTTCCTGTACTAAGTTGAGTAAAACACATACAAACAAAAAAAAACCACCCCCAAACCAAACAACAGAGCTTGTTAAGTAGCTACCATTTTTATATTACTTTGTACTATTTAGCACTGTGAGCGGTACTCGTAATTTTAGTGGGGGAAAAAAAAACAACAACAAAGAACATCCCCACAAAATACTAAGGGTTAAAGTTGCTCAGAATTCCAAATGACCTCAGTAGCTGCAATGCACTCAAAATTTTACCATAAACATTACAATCATAGCAGACAAGCATCTGGCTGTCATTTAAAATACATCTTTTCTGTACTGATTATAAGAAGCATTTTCTGCTAATTTCTGTTATCTGTAAATCTCTCTTGGCATTGCAGCTCTTCACTTAATGTGCTGTACATGCTTCACTTTACACACAATGAACCTTTGCATCAGATGCCAGCATGTCTTCTTGTTATCTTAAAGACAGGCAGGGATTCATTCAATAAAGCATCTAAGGAATAAGAAGGTACTTATTATGCCACAGATATTCAACAAAAACACGTATGTATTTATTTCCTTTTACACTGGGGAAATAATCACAAGCTTTTACAAAAAGCACTTCTATTGCTTAGCGAGCTCCATTAATTTAATAGCAGAATGGGAGCTGAAGTCAAATTTAGATCAGCTATTTATCCACGTATCACATCTCTAAACCATCTAAGGACTACAATACACAAGCCCCAAGTTTCTTGCATCTGCGCATTTTCAGGTACCACTGATGCTCTCTACTCGCCTGTTCCTGCAGGACGCCTACAGAGAAGCAAACCAGAACCAGGGTTGCAAACAGGTGCCATATTTTGTTTTTCAGACTTCCTGTTTTGTTGAACTACTAGAAAATTAATCTGCAAGCAACCCTTAAAAAAATACAATTGCAGTATACGGGTAAGAAGAAACAGCCTTGAAAAAATTAAATGCATGTAACAAATTTCTCTCCTTGATTTACTGTTGTAAATCACAAGCAACTGTGTTGATTGAATTCACTAATATGAAGCCAGCTCTGCCACAGGTTTTGAACTTCAGAACGGACTCCACAAAGTATTTCATATGCATCAGAAATAGCAATATGGTTATTAAATAAAGGAAAAACTAAAAAATCTAAATTGACTCCAAATTGAGTGCCTATCTTTTTAATTTTTATTAAACTTTATTTCTCATTCTCCTGCTCATTTAGATGCTTGCAAAATAAATATAATTATATCCAACTTTAATAAGTTTGGTACCTTGAGCTGCAGGTGCTAGTATGCTGTATCTATTAACATATTTTAAGCCCTTTTAAGAAGATTGCATTAATTTCTATGATAATTTAGAGCCTATAATGCATTCCAAGATGCGAATAGATGTTAATCACCACAGAATGATTTTCCTGTATACTAACGAAGTCATGCTGTAACCAGTAACTACTAACTTTTAAAATTCAATATTGCCACTGAAAGACTTGATTAAAATTTTTTTCAGAGTAACTATGCCCCTGGGAACGTTTTAAAAAAACCTCAAACTAATCAACAACTACATGAATTGCTACATTCTTCCTACAGAAATTATTAGGACTGAAAATGCTTCTAGTATTCATTCCATTCTTTGCTCGCTGTTAACAGAAGTTATCCATGCGCATTATCTTCTGCCTCTGCCATAGACTTAGTGCAGCAGCTAGCTCAAAGACAGTAGGCAGAAAAGATTCTTCACTATTAAAAAGATATTATGCTCAATATCACAGGTACATCACTGAGAAAAAGCCGACAGCAGTGATTGTGTAACTATTCTGATATCAGAATATTTAGATTGATAAAATAAGGCAAGAGTTTGGCTCTATGATTTAGGTCAAAGCTCAGTTTGTTTCATCAACTTCAACGAACAATAAGGGAGCAACATTCAAGTCTAAACATCTATATAAAAAAGTGAAAAATTGCCGCATTTTTCTGGAAAAAGCACATTTGCAGCTTTGCTGCAAGCTAGAAATAACTAGGGATGCCTCTTCCGCATTAACCTGTTACTCTTTGCTGCTTCCCAACAGTTATGTAAAACGTGTACTAAAAGTAGTACATTCTTTGTCACTATTTCAAAGGTGATGCAAAAGGAAAGAATATTTCGATCGCTTTC
Source organism: Piaya cayana (assembly GCA_013389865.1). NCBI lineage: Eukaryota > Metazoa > Chordata > Aves > Cuculiformes > Coccyzidae > Piaya > Piaya cayana. The sequence goes on from WAAB01017931.1 coordinate 205,229, forward strand.
AAAAACATTGCTAAATGCACTGGCTGAGAAAAGCTTTAACCTTTGCTGTGGACACGCGAGGACGCCATTTATCTCATCTGTTTCAGTGCTATTTTGATGTGCATGGTACTGACTATATTAAACCTCAAATCTGCCCTCAATAACCAAGGACGAAACAGCCTTAGGAGACATTGCTGTGCTCCACAAATTCAACGCTTTCACTTAACACTGGATGGTTTCAGCCATGTTACTGCATATAGAGGTTACAGTTCCATCTTCCCAGACTTATATGAGAAGCAGCTGAGAGAGCTGGGGTTGTNTGGCTGAGAAAAGCTTTAACCTTTGCTGTGGACACGCGAGGACGCCATTTATCTCATCTGTTTCAGTGCTATTTTGATGTGCATGGTACTGACTTTATTAAACCTCAAATCTGCCCTCAATAACCAAGGACGAAACAGCCTTAGGAGACATTGCTGTGCTCCACAAATTCAACGCTTTCACTTAACACTGGATGGCTTCAGCCGTGTTACTGCATGTAGAGATTACAGTTCCATCTTCCCAGACCTACAGTATTAATTTCTTGAGGACTGTGGTTAAAGCTCCTGGGGAGTTTACAAAAAGTTTGGGTTTTGGTTTAAGAGACGAGATGGAATGGGTTATTCGAGTTGGAAGGGAGCTACAACAACCATGTACCCCAACTGCCTGACCAATCAGGGCTGAACAAGTCAAAGCTTGTTATTAGGGGCAAAGTCCAAATGCCTCTCCAAATCTGACAGGCATAGGGAAACAATCACCTGTCTAGAATGCCTGTTCCAGTGCTTGACTACCCTCTTCACCCTCTTCTAAAGAACACAGTTACAATGCAGAGTAACACCACCATCTCTGTATCTGCCAGGGTCCCAAGTGATCTAAACAACAGAATCAAGTTGATACTTCAAACTTTCTATGTGGCTAAAATCTCATACATTGAGTTCTCATAAAGGAAAAACACTGGTTTAACGCTTTTTGCCGGCAGACAACAAGTGGGTTCAGGTGAGCAGCTGAAAGTCCTTATGACACTGTGGTAATTCGAATCGTCGTTCTCTCTGTCAACAATTAACCTACATTCAAAGGTTTAATGGGGTGCTGCTATTCAGAGGCGTGTACCACATTCTCATTATGAAAAATTCCCCCTCCACCCTGCCCCTGCAGAGTCTCTTCTTACTTCTTGGAAGATTTTAAACTCAGCAGTCACTCCAGTACCATACTCAAAGGAGGATTTCAGTTTCTGGGGTCTCTATGATGCTGTCACCACGATCCTTGAAATACACGACCATGTGCTGGAAGAAAGTCAGGCCTTATGTGAAATATGCCTCACAGAAAAAAAATGGCTTCTAAAGCAACTTTTATTACAATTTGACGTCACTGTCTTTCTGGTATCACACTTGATACTGTTGAATCCTTTAAAATTCCACTGCCTCCAAGAGAAGTTCATTATTCCTTCACAAAATGAGCTAAAAGGTATAAGAAAATTTTGAAAAGGCAGCTTGAAATGTCTCAAACCTTCTGAAACCCAGAAATATAACGTTACTATTAAAGATGAAATTTGAATTTTGACAGATACATTGCAAGGTTCTGTATGAATAAGAGTTTTTTTCACCCTTCCTGCACATTTAAGCAGTTCAGTTTATAAGATTAATATCTAACTGAAAAATGAAGTATTTAAAGCTGGTTTACTGATTTTTTTTCAAAATAACAATCTGGAATTTATTTAATGGTTGTGTATTTTTGTAGCTGCAGTCAGTGCCATTTGAGCAGTGACAGGATTTAAGCTGCCACCAACACAAATTAAATCATTAGCTGCTGTGTGTGGAAAAATTCAGAATCTTGAATTTAAGTCAAGCAGGGGAAAAATTTATTCTCACACATTTTATATAAATAATCACTTAAATCTGTACATGCTAAGTACAAAATATGTGTTAGCATAACAAAGTATCTGGTTCACACAAATGTGATGCCTGTCTTCCTCATTGAAAGATAAGAAATTATTTGAAAAAAAAAAAAGTTACATAAAACAAAGCAACTGCTTGAGGAATTGAATAACTAAACAACCAAGCGCAGTATATTAAATGAAAAAAATACTGGAACGGCTACAGGGATTTTACACCTAGAAGGTCTGTAGTATTTTAGCAATACAGAAGCGAGTTTAAAAAGGTGAATAAACATCTAAGCAAGGGGCTCATCTGAAGAAGCCTCAGATGAAAGAAGAGGAAGAGAGTGCATGACCCCTCACCAGACCGGAAACTCCCCAGGTCCTCATCCCGACCTCTAGCTGTCAAGAACACACTGCTCTTCAGTGGTTCCAAGAAACATGAGACCAATGAGGGCTCACAAGCACACCTTGGAGTTCTTCTCCATTTCGCTGTGGCAGCTCCCTTCTCAGCTGGATCCCCAACCTGATACCCCGTCGATGTGAGAAAGGACCAAGAAGCCACGTCTCAGAGGGCAGAGGGACAGAGAAACAAACAGGTTTCACCTTTCCCGGTCACAGGTTGTTACAGTTCACAGGCCTTGAGACATGGTTTAACTTTAATTATAAAACTTTCTTTGAGCATGGAAGGATGCTGAGGGTAGAAGAAGGACTTGCCAAACACAATGGTAAGGTTGAAAAGGACAGAAGAGAAGTGCTACAGCTGTAAAATCAATCAAAAGCCTTGACTTTCTACTGTAATAGATCTTAGACACTCTAACAGCATAGCACTACAACAAAAATTGTTTCCAAAGTATAATAATAAATACCCCAGACAACATTTAGAATTTCATTTGCTCTAACTTGGGGTTCCCCAGGGCTCAGTGCTGGGTCCAGCCCTGTTCAATGTCTTCATCAATGACCTGGATGAAGGCATCGAGTGCACCCTTAGCAAGTTTGCAGATGACACTAAGCTGGGTGGAAGTGTCGATCTGCTGGAGGGTAGGGAGGCCCTGCAAAGGGATCTGAACAGGCTGGACCGCTGGGCTGAGTCTAACGGCATGAGGTTTAACAC